>JAODAL010013579.1:0-90720 GCA_025379985.1 Phyllomedusa bahiana
ACAGGAAAGCCGGGAAAGCACTGGGAGGCAGTGTTACTCGTCATAACTACTGCTAGCAAGTCACCCTGCATTAACATGCTGAATGTCCCGTGGCAGCCTGCAAAAATGGCCGCTACAAAGTATATTTAAAAAAAAAAAAAAATTGTTTCCTATACAAGTGCTGCCCCCTAAATTGTGTCACCTTAGACAACTGCCTTCGGGTGCCTAATGGCAAATTTGGCCCAGTTTATGAGGTAAATTTTCTCCTTTCCCTCTATTTTTTTTTCATGCCTGGACAGACTATGAGGAGTTGTTAGTGTTGGAACACCCCTTTACTCAAAGATACCTAAATTTATTATTGCTGGAATTATACAGACCCACAGAATAAAATTAACATGACACCACACCACCAAAAACCGATACTGCAGGAGCAGTTTGAAGTAAAGTTGTCTCTATAATCATTTGGGAGATCACAATTATATATGAGGTTACTTTACAAATATCTAACACAACTGATCTCTAAAACGTGGTGTGCACGCAAATCTTATATATTCCTTTTAAAAAGTAAATAACATTTCGTTTTCATGCAGTAAAATAAATACCAGTCTTTTCTATTGGAACTTGTACCAGTAAACTTTGCAGGCTACAACAACAAAAATCACAGTTTTAAATACCCTTCCCCCTTCCAAATCTGAACAAAAGGTTTCACAAGAACATTCTTTCTTGGCCATTTAGTAATAAAACCAGGGGTATTTGAACTAAATGTTAATGTGGTTAATATTTGATACTGTTACTTCATTTTAACAACGTATGCAATATTATTTGACACTGCAAACTTCTTTTGCTCTTTTCTCTCACGATGAAAAGTCAGGCAGTAACAAGAATAACTATTTGTAACAGAAAACGTCATATTTGTGTCACTGGCTTGTACAAAATCAATGTGCATTTGTTTCAAACCTCAGTATGACTGTCATGGTACCTATTATTTTTCAAAAGCCAGTCAAAGATAAATATAAATATATATATATATATATATATATATAATAAATACACATGTATATGTGTTATATAAATTATATATTGTGGTGTGTTATATATCATGAAAGTATAATATATATATAATATAATTAATATATATATATATATAAAAATATATATAAAATATATAAAAGAAGAACATAGTATTTATAATAAACTACAAAATGTATATAATGTATTGAACCACAACAAATTTTGGTAAACTTGTTGATAGGTAAATAAAAAACAGCATTACTTATGTGTGTAATCTGCCTTGCCTGTTACTTACCTTTGAGATGATCAGTGGACCTCCATGCTCTAGACCCCCTTGAAGGGTAAACCCCCAAGGTGCTCCCCCTTGTAACTGTACATGAATGTATTGTAACGGCTCTAGAAACCCATCGGTAGCTTGAAAATCCATAAAGATTTTACTCGAAAGTACTCCTAGTCCAGTTTATCCTAAAATACATTAAATCTTCTGTGATTTCAGGCTATTTAGACTAATAAATACCAAAAGGTGCTCTGGTAATCCAAACAAAGCAGACAGACTGCATTCCACAAACAGGGGTACACACACTCTTTCTTCCTAATGAGAAGGAACTAAGGAAGGGAGTGGGAGGGGGCATGAACTCCTGCTGCTGGAAGCTACAGTTAAGAAAGAAGGGTGGGGTTTACAGGAGACTGAGACTGGAAAGGAGGAAAACATTGAAACCAGATTATTTTGTTAAGTTTACCAGTATTTAAGATAAGTTCTCTTTTCTCTTACTCTATAGCTCTTTTATAAGTAATGTATTATAACAACATAGGAATGTTTCACCAAAAGCTACCCAAGATATTTCCTGTGAAGTTGCTTACATCTTGGATCTTTTAACTGGAAATTACATTAAGTGCCCTGAACAGTTTCAAACAGTGCGGAAACAGATAGCTGAGGACCCATATGCGAGAACAGGAGAGCCGTCTTAACAGCATTATGGCCCCTGGGCAGTGCTGTGCACTGGGCTCCCAACCAATGCAGAATACAGATAGCACATCACTTAGGATATGTTCACATGATGTACTGTGGCGCACACAGTATGCGCCATAGTACATCGTATGTTTCAGGAGCTCGTGCTAATACGAGCGTACTCCCGCGGCGCGGAGGAGGGGGGGGGCATTGCATGATTGCTTGTATAGTTCAGTACTTATTGTTCATTGTTAAATACATTTTGGGGTCCGTTTTTCAGTGAGTAAAACGGACACAAATACATATTTAACAAACGCTGTGTGAAACATGCACTTACAGTACAATATCATAGCCTAAGATAGACTGACTGTGAGACGGTATTGTACATACAATATCTCAGTAGACTGTTCCTGATGGGCTTAGCTACACAGGGACAGCAGATATTATAACACCTGATAAGCTTAGAAACACGGGGACAGCAAATATAACACTGGATAGCAGGGCCGGACTGGGAATAAAAATCAGCCCTGGCACTAAGCCCCCAGCAGCCCACATACAATATCCGCTTAAAAAATTCCCATTGTTCTCGCACCTCACCACTTTCTAAAATAAACTACACTATAAAGCTGCTTTCACACGGAGAGTTTTTGGTGGCATTTTGTGCAGAAAGGCAAAGCAGTTACTGCTGACATTTCTGCACAAAAAAAAAACACATCAAAAAATGCACCAAAACCGCTCCGTGTGAGAGCCCCCTACACTCAAGTTAAAAAGAAACAGTGGGGCAGAGAAACCCCTGATTCAACATAGAAGTAAAATGACCCCTGGTAGCAGGGACTCACCGGAGACGTCATCTCTGATGGGAGTTGTTTTCTTCTCCTTCTGGCACAAACCTCCATGGCGTCTTCCCTTGTTGTTCCTTCCATTTCTTTCTCTTGTCCGGTACAGCATGCAGTGTCTCTTCTAGTGGTCACTACTCGTCCCTGTAGAATTTACAACAAATACATCTTAGACTCCTCTCTCTTCTAGCACTTTCCTATCAATTCCCCAAACAGCGTATGTTAGACCCTAAAAATTAGAAATTAAAAAATGACAGATAAGTGGCAGGCAGTGACAGTATGCAGGCAGCAGGCCAGTATACAGCAGACAGGGCCACTTATAGGCAGACAGGGACAGGACAGGGACAGTATATAGCAGGCAGGACAGTGTATAAGTAGGCAGGGTTATTAAAGGCAGGGTATAGGTAGGCAGTGTTATTATAGGCAGCCAGGGCAGGGGATAGGCAGCCAGGGCAGGGTATAAGCAGCCAGGGCAGGGCATCATATAGCCAGGCAGGGAATAGGTAGCCAGGGCAGGGCATCATATAGCAAGGGCAGGGCTTTATATAGTTAGCCAGGGCAGGGTATCATATAGCCAGCCAGGGCAGGACATCATATATGCCAGGGCAGGGCATCATATAGGTAACCAGGGCAGGGCTTTATATAGGTATGCCAGGCAGGGCTGTATATAGGTAGCCAGGGCAGGGCTGTATATAGGTAGCCAGGGCAGGGCTTTATATAGCGAGGCAGGGCCTGTATATAGGTAGCCAGGGCAAGGCTTTAATATAGTTAGCCAGGGCAGGGATTTATATAGGTAGCCAGGGCAGGGCTGTATATAGGTAGCCAGGGCAGGGCTTTATATAGGTAGCCAGGGCAGGGCTTTATATAGGTAGCCAGGGCAGGGCTGTATATAGGTAGCCAGGGCAGGGCTGTATATAGGTAGCCAGGGCAGGGCTTTATATAGGTAGCCAGGGCAGGGCTGTATATAGGTAGCCAGGGCAGGGCTGTATGTAGGTAGCCAGGGCAGGGCTTATATAGTTAGCCAGGTCAGGGCTGTATATAGGTAGCCTGGGCAGGTCTGTATATAGCCAGGGCAGGGCTGTATATAGGTAGCCAGGGCAGGGCAATTATGGGCAGCCAGGGACAGTAAAAAGTAAAGAAAAAAATAAAAAAGTAATACTCACCAGGACACCGGCTGTCCCCTCCTCTTCACTCTTCATTCCGGAGCCGGTGGCCGCTCACTGCAGAGAGTGGGGCCGCGGAGCAGGTGCGCGATGATGTCATCGCATCGCGCGCCTGCCCCGCGGCCTCCTGGGAGCTGAGCAGATGGGATCAGTAGATCACAGATGCTCAGCCTCGGCTGCTGCTTGCACCGCGGGCGGCGGCCGTGATGACTGCATGGCTGGGTCAGTGACCCGGCCGTGCAGCCATGTGGCGAGGGGGGCTTGTCGGCCCCCTGCCACAGGGGTCCGGTCGCTGATGCGACCATTGCGGCCCGTGTAGCGCGCCACAGACCGGTGCCGGCACTCGGGGCCCGCCGGGGGAGAACACCGTGCTCCTCGGCGGGCGATCCGAGCCGGCCCGGACGCCAGCGGCCCACCGGGCAAATGCCCGGTTTGCCCTATGGTCAGTCCGGGCCTGCTGGATAGGCTTAGATACACAGGGACAGCAAATATAACACAGGATAGGCTTAGATACACAGGGACAGCACAGAGTATAACACTAGATAGGCTTAGATACACAGCCAGCTGGTAGTACACACTGAATGGGCTTAAATACACAGCCCGCAGATTGTACACACTGGATAGGCTTAGATACACAGCTCAGCAGATAGTATATACTGGATAGGCTTAAAAACACAGCCAGCAGATTGTACACACTGGATAGGCTTAGATACACAGCTCAGCAGATAGTATATACTGGATAGGCTTAGATACACAGCTCAGCAGATAGCATATACTGGATAGGCTTAGATACACAACTCAGCAGATAGTATATACTGGATAGGCTTAGATACACAGCTCAGCAGATAGTATATACTGGATAGGCTTAGATACACAGCTCAGCAGATACTATATACTGGATAGGCTTAGATACACAGCTCAGCAGATACTATATACTGGGTAGGCTTAGATACACAGCTCAGCAGATAGTATATACTGGATAGACTTAGATACACAGCTCAGCAGATAGTATATACTGGATAGGCTAAGATACACAGCCAGCAGATAGTATATACTGGATAGGCTTAGATACACAGCCAGCAGATAGTATATACTGGAAAGACTTAGATACACAGCTCAGCAGATATTATATACTGGATAGGCTTAGATACACAGCTCAGCATATAGTCTATACTGGATGGGCTTAGATACCCAGCCAGCAGATAGTACATACTAGATAGGCTTCCTAACACCCCCCCTTTCCTAAACCTCCACACTTCCCCCCCCCCACCCACCACCTTCCTAACACCCCACACCTCTCCCTCCCCTCCTCTACCCTCAATCATTCACTTGTCCTGAAGTCCAGAGAGCAGGAGGCCGGGCAGTCTTCAGCTCCTCACTGCCGAAGGGATGAGGGTAGAGGGAGGGGGCAGCCCTGCTCCTTTCTCCCCAGCAGTCTTCTGCTCTTCAGTGGCACGCGCTGCTGGAGAGGGGGAGGAGCAGGAGATAGTAGTCTGGCCCCTGCTTTATCTCAGTGCCGTGCTGCTTACGCTGTGAGCAGTAAGCGCAGGCATGGCACAGGAATAGCAGGGGCCGCATCAGAACAACAGACAGAGCATCTGAAGCCTGGCCCTGCCTGCCTGTGAAGAGTAAGCGTAGGCACAGTGCAACAGGGAAGGGCAGCAGTCCAACGAACGTCCCTGGGTTTACTCACTTCCACTGGGCAATGTAGGCAGCGGTCCGAGGGGCCCCCTGAGCTCATGGGGCCCCCGGGCAACCGCCTAACCTGCCCAATGGGAAAGACGGCCCTGGAGAACAGTATATGGGTCCTTTTTTAGCCATTATCTCATCATGGAGCTTCCCCCTGTCTTTTTTTTCTTTTTCAAAACATTTTTATTGTAAATTTTGTAAAATTAAAAATAGCATACGGATAAAACAGATAACATGAATCATGTGATGGTGTAGTCACCCATAATATACAGTATAAGGATTATTTAATAAGGACACAGCCCTTGCATAAAATACATGAAAGTTAAGTAAAACATGGCAATTTTACATACCAGTTATTGCAGGTCAATTACGAAGACAACTAAACTAATCATTTTTATGGAGAAAAGTCACAATCAAAGAGTATTATATAAAATTTGTATAGACGAATAGCCTTCCAGCAAAATATGTCAAGCCACAGTAGCAGCAAGAAAATTAGATCTTCTAGATCAGGGGTTTCAAACTCAAATACACAGTAGCCAAAATTAAAAACTTGGACAAAGATGTCAGCCAACCTTGATATTCGGTTATCCAGGCAACCAAAGTTCCAGATCTAGTTGGAGTCACTGACCACACTTTTAACCCTGAGTTGTCTGGATGATTTTAGTAGCCTTTCCAGAGAGCTTTATGCCTGTGAGAGAGTTTGTGAAAATTTTATCAGCTGTGTTTTATGCATACTTGCCAACTTTTGAAATTGGGCACCAGGGAGATCCGAAGGTGTGGCGCTCTACGCGCCGCTCAAATATTTGCAGGCCCATGCCCTCTTGTTGTTGAGCCATACCCCCCTTTTCAAAAAGTCATGCCCACTCCACCTAACTGTGTGACGGCTCTAGAAGAAAGCTAAATTAGGGTTTTGTCGTCACCCAGCTTTCCTGGAGGTTTGATGGCCTATTCAGCATCCAGAAAAGCTGAGCGATACCGCTAAGCTGTGCCTGAACCTAAACCACTACACTACAATCAATATGTAAACCATACAGTGACCATAGACTGGTAGATAGTAGTATACACAGGCTCTGCAGACATTTAAGTGACTCCAGTGCAGTTACACCTAGGGACTCAGAGACATATTCTATGACTGGAATTTTTCTTTTTCCCTTTTCCTCTCCATCCTGTCCAGACCGCCATGATGACCTCTCCAGGCCACGACCCACGTCCCTGCAGAATATTACTTCTTTTTCAGCACTTCCTTACCTGTGCTCACCTCTGTCCAAACTCCACATGGGGTGATAGGTGCAGGAGTTATGGGGTTATAGGTGCAGGTGGAAAGGTTATGGGGTGATAGGGAATGAGTAAAAGGGTGGAGGTAAGGACTAGGGGGTAATAGGGGGAAGGTTATGGGGTGATAGGTGGAGGTGAGAGGACTATGGGGTAATAGGTGGGAAGGTTATGGGGTGATAGGTGGAGGTGATAGGTGGAGGTGAGAGGACTACGGGGTAATAGGTGGAGAAGTTATGGGGTGATGGGAGTTGTAATTTGTGTTGGCACTAGGATGCATAACACAATGTTGGGGTAGTGGTGGGAAAGAGGAGTTCAGAGAACAGCTTACAATCATAGGACCATCCCCCTGGAGATTGTGCTGCAGCTGTGGTCTGTACCCCCCAGAATCAAATTGTGCAGGTTACACTCCGTACTCTGAACCCCCAGAAGATCAGTCACAGGAATGATCTTCAGGGGATACAGGAGATGGAGTTTAGTACTGTCATTTTTTTGTAATGTTCTTATATTCACACATGTTTCCTCTTTGGACTATGTAGGACTCATTGGATTATGTCAGACTAACGTAGGATTGACTTCTTTAATAAAATGGTGAAAGAGGACTGTAGCCGGGGAGTGTTTATTTAAATAAAAAATAAAATTGTACAGTTTAGTAATAGTATCTGACAGACACCTCTTCATTACTATCGCTCGGGCTTAGTGTCAGTCACAGTAGCTTTTGGCACCCCAAGATTGACACTAACCCCGTGTCACTATTTCCGCAGTACCTAATACACTAAGGGTACTGGGAAGAGCCAGGTAACCATCAGGAGCAGATCCTGATAAAAAGGGACCAGTGTTAACGGACCTTTCCATTCTGATAGTATCAAGCTGCAGCTGTCGGTTTTACCTTGACTGGTGATGGAAAATGGAGGGACCCCACTTTGTTTTTTTTTTTCAAAAATCATTTATTTAGTGAGAATCCTAAAGTGGTCAACTCCTGTAATCATTACAGTGGATGCCCAGGTTTAGATTCTCATTAAATAAATACGTTTTGAGAAAAAAAACGACATGTGCCCCCCCTCCCCATTTTCTATAACCTGCCAAGGTAAAACCGACAGCTGCAGCCTGATACTATCAGAATGGAAAGAACCAGCGATACTGGTCCCTTTCCATTCTAAAAATACCAGCCTACAGCTGCATCAGTAGCGGACCTTCACATTAGAGGGTCTGCTTCTGATGGTTACCGGCTCTTCCCAGTACCCCAGATGCATTGGGTACTGTGGTAATAGTGACACAGGTTTAGTGTCCGCCTAGGGAACAAGAAACACCACTGGCCGACACCAAGCCCGAGCGATAGTAGTGAAGATGCGTCTGTCAGACACCTTCATTACTATCACTGGAATTATGTGGAAAAAAAACACACACAAATTGCACACAAAAACTTTTATTTTAAAACAAATACTCCCTGAAACCAGCCATCTTTAACCATTTTATTTAAAAAAAATAGATCCAAGGTTGATCCGACATAACCCAATAAGTCCAAATGGGAACCTGTAAATAAACAAACATTACACACACACATACATACATATAGGCTGGATAGCCTATTCAGCATCCAGGAAAGCTGGGTGACACTTTTCGCCCACAGGTAATATCCAATTTTTCCATGATAGGAATAATGGGTGCCACCTTTGGGGGATGGAGTGTCACCCAACTTTCCTGGATGCTGAATAGACTATTACCATAGGCAATCACCAGAGTCTGTCCCCTGCGGCCTGTCTTCTGCCCCCTGCAGCCACCAAAGACAGATTGCAGGGGAGACAGGAGACAAGTAGGCAACTCCTAACCTCTGGGATCTGTATCCAGCCCTCTGCTGCAGCTGGAGACTGACCACAGGGGGCAGGAGACAAGGAGCAGAGGTCAAATTCTTCCCAGGACATAAAGCATTGAGGGAGAAAAGCACTTGAGGGAATAATCAGGGTTCTGTCATGCAACACAGAAGGGGATGAGCAGGAGGACATCTTTCGTCTCCCACATAAAGCACATATAGCTACATAGTGTCTATTAATCTCAGTCTAGCTCAGTGGCAAATGCAGTACTGTAAACTATTAACCAGTTGGGGATCAGGCTGCAAATATGTGATGATGGCATAATATTGATCCCCATAAAACCATACTTACCAACCCCCATAAAACCATACTTACCAACCCTCCAGGGTTGGGAGGGCGCTCCTGCACATGGGAGCCATTCCTCCCCCTCCCCCCCCAGAGAGGTTGCTTAACCTCCCACAGCTGAACTGCTGCTGGAGGTTTTACAGTATGTCTCTTGATGCTGCCCTGAAGCCACATTCCGCCACGGCCGCCAGTGATGCTCTAATAGCTTCCTGCATGGGAAGTGAGAGCAAGGAGTTCCAGAGAGCACTGCTGGAAAAGGGGGAAGTGCTTAGTGGGAGCCCATAGGCCCCACCCCTTCTTCCTAGCAGAGCAGCATGAAGAGCCAGAATGCTGGTGCAGATGGGGAGAGTTACTGGAGCAGAGGGAGAGATGAACTGGAGCAGAGGGAGAGAGTTACTGGAGCAGAGGGGGAGAGTTACTGGAGCAGAGGGGAGAGATGAACTGGAGCAGAGGGGAGAGATGAACTGGAGCAGAGGGGAGAGATGAACTGGAGCAGAGGGGGAGATGAACTGGAGCAGAGGGGGGAGATGAACTGGAGCAGAGGGGATAGAGGAACAGAAGCAGAGGGGAGAGAGAACTGGAGCAGAGGGAAAAAATGAACTGGAGCAAAAGGGGAGATGAACTGGAGCAGAGGGGAGAGATGAACTGGAGCAGAGGGGGAGGAACTGGTGCAGAGGGGGGAAGTAACTGGAGCAGAGGGGGAAGTGAACTGGAAGCAGAGGGGAGAGTAACTGGAGCAGAGGGGAGAGTAAACTGGAAGAGAAGCGGAAGAACTGGAGCAGAGGGGGGAGAGTGAATGCAGAGGGATAGTAATTGGTGCAGAGTGGGGAGAACTGGAGCAGAGGGAGGAGATAACGGGTGGAGTGTGGGGAGATGAACTGAGCAGAGTGGGGGGGAATGGGCAAGGGGGAGTAACTGGACAGGGGGAAATTTACTGGAGCAGATAGGGGGAGAGTTACGGGAGCAGGGGGGGAGAGTTACTGGAAAAAGAGGGGGGAAGAACTGGAGCAAGGTGGAGAGTGATGAAAAGGGGGGAAAAAACTGGTGCCCGTGTGGGCAGGAATGATGCGAGGAGTAGTAACTGGTGGAGTGTGGGCTAGGAACTGATGCAGAGGGGGGAGAGGAATTAGTGCAGGAAGGCACCATTTCTTAGGAGGGAGGGGGGCGCCATTGACCGTATTTGCGTAGGGCACCAAAATGCCTTGTCCCGGCTCTGCACACAGCCCCCTGTAGTGAACTCACCGGTCCTACTGCTAGCATTCTGGCTCTTCATGCTGCTCTGCTAGGAAGAAGGGGTGGGGCCTATGGGCTCCCGCTAAGCACTTCCCCCTTTTCCAGCAGTGCTCTCTGGAACTCCTTGCTCTCGCTTCCTAAATCACTGTATCCTAGATAGCAGAAATGCTTTTTTCAAAATTCCTATGTCCCCTTTGATAGTGCTCTAGTTTATAGTGTGCCACTCTTATTGGAATATATATGTATATTACAGCCGCACCAGTGTTGCACCTATGTTCATTTTTTTTTCAAAAATGTTTTTTGGATGTGCATAACCATATATTGTTTCTATTTCTAGTTAAATCACTGTGTCTTGTGGTCTTTATAATGCTATTTGTCTGCTACAGAGCGTGGTATCTCCATTTGTAGTACCCTGCAGCCTGCAGAGATGCCAGGGCTGAAAAGATGGAATTGTTAATGTTAGTACTAATTCTCATTTCTCCCTGGGAGCTCCCCTTCTCTTATTAATCCTCCCACTTTGCCATATCAGGCGTCTCACTGTCTAAGTTTCTCCTGCCACATGGTCCCTTCACTGCTCTATGTAGGCCGAGTTAGAGACATGTAATGACAGCTGCTGACTTCTTCTCCTTTGTATACTCGTGGGCCAAATTTAATTACACTGTGGGCCACATTTGGCCAATGGTTCTGAGTTCGACACCCCTGTTCTGGATCTTCTAGAGTTCTAGCTTGACTAACAAGCAACTCAGATGTCCCTTGATCTACCATTGGAAGTATTGAAAAGAAGTAATCGGTTCTCTAATTTCTCATCTAGAAAGCTAAATTGTATCTTCTTCTATGTGTAAAAAAAAAAATTTGGGGGCATGTCTTTCTTATCACATAACCCCGTATTAAGATGGGCGAATCTCCCAAAATTCGTTTTTTCCTTCACCGAATTTCTCGGAAAAAAAATAATTTTGTTCCAAAAATTTGGGATGATCACGTAAAAAACGCTATTTCCAGGTGCACGAGCCTGCAGGGTGTTTGTGAACTTTGCCATGCTTAAATATGCAGGGGAGTTTGGGTTGGTCTTCATACAATTTTGTGTTTTAGTATGCACGCAATGACTGCCGCCGCTTTAGAATCGTTCACTATAAAATTCCGGCCTTTAAGGGGGCAAAACTGAACGGAAAGTTCCTGTTTAAATCATGCCAGAAAAAGCTGGAAAAAAACAAGTGAGAGCTCAGGTGGCAACTTATGACGGGTGTGGGTGACGGGGGCAGCCACAGCAGCAGAGGTCAGACAGTGGCAAAATGACATTCGGAGTGGCAAAAACAGGAATGGGCCACAGAGGGCACAATGACCAGTGGGGGGTCACTCAGCAGCACATGGGTCAACAGGGCACAAGAAAAGGGTGGTACGGCACACCACAGCAGCGCATGGGAGACGTGGCACAATGACAAGGGTGGTCCCCCGCAGCAGCCACAGCAGCGCAGAGGTCAGACAGTGGCACAATGACAAGGGTGTAGGTCACGGCAGAAAGCCACACAGCAGCATGAGGTCAGACATGGCACAAGACACAGGGGGGGTAGCCACGGGGAAAAAGCGGGGGGCCCCACCCAAGCACAGCATAGGTCAGGCAGGGCACAATACTTTCTGGAGGGGGCAAAAACGGAGGGGCCACAGAGGGGGGACATAACACTTTGGGGAGGCACGGCAGCAGCCACAGCAGCAGCAGAGGGTCAGCAGTGGCACAAAAGACACAGTGTGAGGTCAGGCGCAGCCACAGCAGCAGCATGAGGTCGAAAAAGGGGCACAAAAAACTTTCGGAGGTGGCAAAACGGGGAGTGGGCCACAGGGGGGGGACAATGACACAGTGGGAGGTCACGGCAGCAGCCCAGCAGCATTGAGGTCAGGAGGGGCCCATTCACATTCGGGAGGTGGCAAAAAACAGCAGTGGGGCCAGAGTGGGACAATGACCAGTGTGGGGGTCACGCAGCAGCCCCCAGCACAGATGAGGTCAGGCAGTGGCAAAATCACTTTCTGGTGGGGGCAAAACGGGAGAAAGGCCCACAGAGGGGGACAAACACAGTGGGGGTCACGGCAGCAGCCCAAAGAAGGCATGGGTCAGGCAGTGGCACAATCACTTCTGGAGGTGGCAAAAACGGAGTAGGCCACAGAGTGGACAAAACAAGTGTTGGGTCACGGCAGCACCAACAGCAGCATGAGGTCAACAGGGGCACAATGACATTCTGGAGGGGGAAAAAACGGAGTAGGCCACAGAGTGGACAATGACAAGAGGGGAGGTGCGGGGGCGGGAGCAACAGCAGAGGTCAGAGAGGGGCAAAATGACACAGTGGGGAGGTAAAGGCAGGGGCCCCACAGCAGAGCATGAGTCAGACTTTTCACAATGACAGAGTGTGGGGTGGGTGGCAATACCAGCCCCGGTAAAGATGGTTTAATGGAGATGAAAAACTGTCACAGATGTGGGGCATCAGCGGTGGCGGCTCAGAATATGGCTGGGCAGGTTTTTTGGAAACCCAAAACCATTTCCACGTTTGGGTGGGCGTCATGGCTGATTAGTTAACGCCAAAGGCATTGGTGGTGTGGAAACCGGGGCCGATCCACCCTGTTCATTCTTGACAAAGGTCAGTCGTTCCACATTTCCCGTGGAAAACGGGTTCTCCTTGGGGGTAACGATGGCCCCCCCAACATGAACACCCGCTCTGACCCACACTCTGGCCCGGGCAGGACACTTCTCCACTGAAATGGGCTTTTTTGGGGCCACAATCCGTTTGGTCCCAGTAGCCACAGATTTCTAACTGGGGTGGCAGAGTGTGTCCAAAGTGGCCACCACCTGTTGGTTGGGGTCTGCTCCGGGTCCTGCTGCGCTGCGGGACTGCCCTCCTACTAGGGGGGTAAAAGGAAGCTGCTCATCAGGATCCAGACTTAGGTTGCTCAGGGAGTGGTATGCCCCACCCCCCCCCCTTTCCCCCGGCAGCCGCGGCAGTAGTACGGAGCGTGAAAAACCCCCCGGTCAACCTGTCAGGGAGGGACGATGCCGAAAATAGCACCCAACGACACGGGAAGTTCCCTATAGTTTTTGATTTTGTCCTCCCCTCAATAGCGGGAAAAAAGGCCCCCATTTTGGCCCGGGTAGCGGGGCCCAATAGGGTGGAGAGCCAGAAGTCACCCCTCCCGGGATGCTGACTTCGCTGTCACAGCCGGGCAAACAGCATCGGCGGGCCATCTGCACAAGTCCCTTTGAGGGGCTCCCTGCCCCCAATCCCCATGTAACTGCCAGGGGTGCTTGCGGGTCATCTGCCGTCTTGTCATCTCCATCTACCTCCTCCAGCTCCCCTTTCCTCCTCCTCTCTTGTCCCCGGGGTAGAAAACCCCTCATTCACAGAAAAACTTCTGCCCAATTCCTCCCCTCCTCCATTTCACCCCACGTTTAAATGGGCCACGAGATGTAGTCCCAGCTCCAGTCCCCCCCCAAAGACAGTTTTTTCAGATCTTTTCCCAGGACATGAAGAGTGGAATGACGTTATTATCCCGTAGTCTGGCGACTACAAATAACGGGCCCCCTCAAGGGCCCAAAAAACGGAGGTGTCACGCATGAGCTGCCACGGCTGACATAAAAGTTAACAGGGGATACTCCTGTCCCTGGACATCAAAAATCGTTAATTGGCCTTTCTCGTTCATACGTCGGTCCAACTTTGGGGCAGGCTGGAATTCCAACGGGTGGAAACATCGCATATAAATGTGTTGGGGAGGCCTTCTGCCGCTGCAACTCAAGGAGGGTTTCCGGGTTTTTGTGGAATGGATGAAAGTGCATGCACATTTTTCCTGGTTTTCAGAATCTTCGAAGATCGGTAAAAAGACTTCAGGAACCTTTTCACAACCAATTGAACAGTGCGCCATGCAGGGCCATGGACCATCCCCCCTGGGTGCAGCCCCGGCCCACCTTTTCCCCCCATTTCCGTCACCGGTTTCCCGTTTTGCAGTTGGCGCGGAGAAAGCCACACAGATTTTTTTTTTTTTTTGCTGCATGACCCGGAGCATTTTCCCCCCCCCTGTGTGACTTGTTCGCGAGGAAAGCCAGGTGTAAAAAACCGTACACCGTGTCCCCTCACATGGGTATGATGGACATATTGTGGGGCTGAGATGGTGGTGGGGTGGGGGAGGAGGAGGGGCATTGGCGAAAGACCGCTTTTGCAACGTGGGGGAGAAAGCGCGTTCCTGTCCAATTTTTGTTGGTGTGCCGGGGCCGGAAGCACATTCCCCCCAGGGGGCCGAAAAGGACATGTACGGCCCTCCCCGTATTTACAGCCCCAGACGTCCGCCTGCCGTGCCCCTTTGGAACAAACCGATAAGTAAGGACGGGCCCACCTTCTGTTCTACAAATTTATGAAGTCTGGGTACTGGGCCTTTTGGAAAAAAATTACGGCTTGGAACTCCCCATCTCGGCTGGACAAGCCATTAGTTCTCGAAGGTGCAGATCCACCTTTGGGAAAGGGGGGACTGCAGTACCAACAACTTGGACGGAGCCCAGCTGCGCCCCTTAGGAGGGTTGGACGAAACTTTTGCTTTTGCAACCCTTGCTGAACGACTGCGGGCGCCAGAGTAGCGGGGAAGGAATCGGACCGGGAGAGAGTTAAAGAGAAACAGCTCCCTTCGCAGAGGGGGGACCCTTGAGGGCTGCAATGGCATGCTGCCACTGGGCCTGCTCTGCTGCTGTTGCTGCGGACAGGAGGGGCCACCACATCGAGCCACGTTTTCCCCGGGCCCCCGGATGGGGACCGATGTGTTGAGCAGGGCCCTGGTGCCAACGTTTGCTCCCTGCCACGCTTTATTTCCCCACGATTCTACATATACCCATTTCGGTCCTAAGGGTGCTTTCAAAGAACTGCCACCCGCCGAGTATCGGGTTTTACCGCCCAACGGGTCCCCACTGAGGACTACTGCCCCGCTGCCTCGCTGAGCCCCTTGCCGCTCTTTCTTTGGGCCTGCAAGCGGGGTTTTTACCCCGTGGCCGCTTGGGTCCCCGACCCACACTGGCTATCCCGCTGACTCACGCCCCAAGCCCCCTTGCTGGTTGGGCCCCGGGCCCGACGCGCAACGACGCCCTTTCCCGACGAGAAAAACCCTTGCCTCACCCGGCTCCCAAGTGCGGGGCGGCTACTATCATCTATTTTGTTTCTCGCCACGCTGTCCCATCACCGGTTTGGTATGCAGAGGCTGACCCCCCCACAACAGACCTCCCCTGCCACCTCAACATCATAAATTTGCCCCTACTGCAAGAAGCAGGGGATATTGGCCCCCTTTCTTCGCTGCCAAAAAGCGCTGACTGCCCCCCCCTCAAATTGTTCATCCTCGCTATTAGTGCGCTGAGCCCAGACCACTAGAGATCCTGGCGAGGAACCGCATGGGGGCAGGGCGGGTTTAGGACAGGTGAGGGCCGCTGACCCCTTGGGGCCCTGCCAACTAAGGGTTGTGTCGACGTTCCCACCTTCCCTTTTGGTGGGGTTGTCAGATGTCATCTGGGGGAAGTAGTGACCCAGTCAACCCCAAACAAGAATCTTGGTGTCCGTCAAGGAGGGCATGACCCTAACGCAACCACCCACGTCCCTGCCTACTTGACGTGCGCCCTAGGCGGCAAGGGAAAATGGGCGACAGCCCTGCCTGCTAAAGTGTGGGGCCGTGAAACAAGAATAGTCAAACGTCCGTCAATATCAAATAGGAAACCCAAAAACCCCAAAACAGAACCAGAGGGAAAAAACAAACATGCCCAGGTCAAGAGCCAAAAGGGAAACAAAGCACAAAAACAGGAGACAAGCCCATCAGGGGAAAAAAGCCAGGTCAGGTTACGGGTTTGCAAAACAACAAAACAAAGAACAAGAAACACAAAGGGGCCAGGAATTCACAGGCGCAGCATCAGCTTTTAGGGGTTTAAATGGGATTCCCGGATACCCCCCTGCAGCGATTGAGCGGGCCCCGGGTCCTCCCCTTGGGTGGGGCACTCGCCCCCGTCAGGGGTGTGGGCCGTAACCCCCAGACGTCAGCGCAATGTATCAGGGGGGGAGCGACATCAGCGTTGCAGCCCTTTTGCAGTCTGACACAGCTTTGCCCTGACACGGGTTGCAGTCAGCACACGGCCGCTAGATGACACGCAGTTGTGGCCTTTAACCCAGTGACCCCCGCGCAAAGTCCCCTTGCTGTGCTTTCGACCTGGGCCTGCTCCCGGAATATTTGTGCCTCTGCCACTTGCGCGAAGAACCTCCACCTCTCTATCTGACATACTTTTGTTTTAAAATGTACAGACACTGTTTTATAAAGAATCTTATTGAAAATACCCACCCTTATTTTACCCAAATGAACCCACTAAGAAAGCTTGGTAACCCTTGATTAAATTGCGCTCCACAAATGGGAGGAAAAATTACTTATTTCCGTTTAAAAAACTCTGTGTATTTTACGAATGTAAAGGCTTAATTTAACCTCGGATATAATTATGCTACGAATTTTTCGTGCGGTGGGAAAAAGAAAATTTCTTTTTCGAGTGCAACTGCAAAAAAATACTTAGTTAACCCTTGGAATTAAATTTTTGCCAAAGAATTGAGCCCCCCCAAATATAGCTTTGTAGCATGTTACAAACGGTTTTTACGCCAACAACAAAAGATAAATTTGTTTAATTTAAACCTTTTTCTTTTGAATTAGGGTACAGGAAAAAAAGTATATATTTGGCGGGAAATGAAAATCGGTTTTTTTGGGGTCACCCCAGATGAATAAAAAACGCTAATTAACCCCTGGAGAAAATTTCACCAAAATTGAGCCACCACAAATCCAGCTTTTTACGTGTTTCAATCGGTTTTTTTACCCACAAAAATAAGAATAAAATTTTTAATTAACCTTTGCTTGTGAATTAGGCACAGGAAAAAGATATATTTTGGCGTTTAAAATTTCGGGGTTTCTTGGAGTCACCACACTGAATAACAAGCTTTTTTTAACCCCGGAGTAAATTGGCCAAAGAATTGAGGGCCCCCACAAAACTGCTTTTTAGCGTGTTACAATGCGGTGTTTTTTACACCAAAACAAAAGATAAAATTGTAATTAACCTTTTTCTTTTGAAAGGCTACAGGAAAAATGATAATTTTGGCGGTGAAAATGCGGGTTTTTTGAAGTACCCCCAGTGAATAACAACGCTTAATTAACCCTAAAGTAAATTCCCAAAGAATTGAGCCACCACAAACACAGCTTTTTAGGTTTTACAATGGGTTTTTTTACGCCAACAACAAGAATAAAATTGAAAAACCCTTTGCTTGTGAATTTGGCTACAGGAAAAATTTAATTTTTGGGGGTGAAAATGACGGTTTTTTGGAGTCACCACAGCTGAAAAAAAATTTAAATTAACCCCTGGATGTAAATTTCCCAAAAAATTAAACCACCACAAACTCTAGCTTTTTTAGCGTGTTACAATGCGTGTTTTTTAGCCACACAAAAGAATAAAAATTTTAATTAACCCTTTTTTGTGAATTTAGGCACAGGGAAAAAGATAATTTTGGAAAAAGGTTTTTAAAATGAAAAAAAAAAAGGTTTTTGGGATTCCCCCACAAATTAAATTTAGGGAAAATTTTTTTAACAAACAAAATTAAAATTTTAAAACCTGGAATTGGGGAAAAAAAAAACAGTTTCAAAAAAAAAATAAAAAAAAAAAATAAAAAAAATTAACCCCAAAAAAGTTTTAAAAAATTGCGCCCCAAAGAATTGAAAAGCAAACCAAAAACTTTTTCTAAAAACTTTTTGTAAAACTGTGTTTTAAAAAAAATTTTCGGTTGGTTTTTTTTACGCAAAACCCCCAAAAAGAATAAAATGAAAAAAACCCTTTTCTGTGAATTAGGGTTAAAAAAAAAGGGGAAAAAAAGGGGATTATAAAAAAAATTTTCCCCCCTTTTGAAAAATGGGCGGGTTTCTGGGTTTTTTTCCCCCAGGTGAAAAACCCGGGCTTTAAAAATTTAATTTTCCTGGAAAAGGGTTTTTTTTTAAACCGAAAAAAAAAAAGGGAAAAAGGGAAAAAGGGGCCCCCCACAAACTACGCTTTGTAGCGTGTTCAATGCGGGTTTTTTACCCACACAACAAGAGATAAAATTTAATTAACCTTGCTTGGAATTAGGCTACAGGGAAAAAAATATATATTTGGCGGGGAAATGCGGGTTTCTTGGATCACCACAGCTGAAAAACAACGCTTATTTCCCCTGGGTGTAAAAAGGGAAAAAAAATTGACCACCACAAACTACTACTTTGTAGCGTGTTACAATGCAGTGTTTTTTACGCCCCCAAAAACAAGAGATAAAATTGTATTTTAAACCCTTTTCTTGTGAATTTGGCTAAAAGGGAAAAAAGTAATTTTTTTTGGCGGTGAAAATTACGGTTTTTTGGATCACCACGCTGAAAAACAAAAGTTAATTAACCCCTGGATTAAAATTGTGCCAAAGAATTGAGCAGCCAAAAAATGAAGTGGGATTTTATGTAAAAACCCCGTTTCTTTAAAGAATACAACAGGAACTGGGTTTGATCCCCCTTGGTATTAATGTGCTGGAGAGAAGATTTAAAGAAGCAGCTGCAGTGGACGCAACTGGGGTTTCAAACCAAAACCCCAAAAAATCAGAAAAAAAAATTAAGAGAAGCATCTCTGAACAAGCTGGACACCCCACAAAAATCGCTGTATAAAAAACAGTTCTTCAAACAATCAGGCCCGGCAGCACCCTTTCCCCATCAGTACAGTGAGAGGAGGTGGATCCAATTCGCGCCCGGACTTTTAGTGCGGTACGTCACAGAATCCCGCCGGCCCCATGATTGGCTTCATCTCTGCCAGTCATGCAGCTATCCCCTTTTTCCCCCAGAGTTCTTTGCCCCCATGTAACGGCAGTGCTCGCAGCCATTTTATCAAAAAAGAACTTCTTTTTACCCGAAATACCCCAAACTTCGAAATTCTTCAAACGAAGTTTTCCCAAATTTTAAACGAAATTTCCCCTTCGTTAGAATCAATTCGCCCATCTCTATCCGTAATCTATTAATTGAAATGAAGTATTGAATATATATCTATAATATATTTATATTAGGTGTGCGTGGACATAGCCACTTATTTATTAAACAATACTTTGCTATCAGTAAAATAGTGTGTATGGACAATGGGATGGACCTGGACCAACCAAGTCTTGTGTCATCATTGACGTTGTGGTGATTACACATGAATATTAATATTATAGCTATAGGTTTTAAGGAGATCATCATATACCAGTTTGCCTCCTGCTCCAGAAGACCTATATTTTCTCACAAAGCCATATTCTACGCCACATAGCCATGCCGGGTTTGCCACACTTAGGACAGAGCATGAGTCTATCCTCGTTTCTGACAAGAAGCCATAATACGCATCATACTGAGCCTAAAGAAAGTTTCCCTTCAATATTCCCTCCAAATATACTTCTTTGCCTGTGTCCAGCCCTTCAAGATTAACCCCTTAACGCTGAGGCATATTTTTTTTTCACGTTCGTTTTTCCCTTTCTGCCTTCTCAGAGCTGTAACTTTTTTATTTTTTCATTTACATAGACATATGAGGGCTTTTATTTTGCGGGACAAACACACAAGTGGTGTCATTCATCATACCATAGAATATACTGGGAAACTGCAAACAAATTCTAAGTGGGGCAAAATGTGAAAAAAAATCTACTTGCGCCATGTTTGCGGGTGTTTTGCTTTTAAAGCGTTCAATCTTTGGTAAAAATGAATTGTTATTTGTATTCTACAGGTTGATACAAATCTGGCAATATCAAACATGTAAGGTTTTCGTTATGTTTTGGTATTGTGAAAAAAACATTTTCTATTTTTGAAATTTGCACGGTGGTGCCATTTTTTGCGACCAATAACTTTTTTGTACTAACACCTATGCACTTGAGTGAGGGTGCATTTTTTGCAGACGGAAGTGTTCTTTTCATTGCTACCAGTTTCGAAAACATGGGACTTTTTTGATTACATTTATTCCAATTTTTCAGCATTCAGGATCATTTATATTTTAATAGATCTGACTTTTTTGGACGTGGTGATACCAAATATGTGGAACTTTTATTTTTAAAATTGCAAAAGGGGGGATGAATTGATAATTATTTTTATTTTTTTTGTTACATTTTAAAACATTTTATTTTCTTTAACTTTGATTCCCCTTAGAGTGCTTCACCCTGCGGCAGAAAGTAGTAAAACAGAAAACATGGCTTCCAGCTGCCATGTTAACCTATCAGGAACCCGCGATTTTGCCACCGACACCTTGATCGAAGTGAGAAACAATGAGTTAGACGGCGTGGCCATCTTTGTTGCGGCGTCTAATGGGTTAAACAACGCGGGATGGCGGTGACTCTGCTGCCGATTAGCAGCTAACACCCGGTGGCTTTGTAGCGGGATCGCAGCGCGTACTCTAAATTACTAGGCAGGGTAATATGGCCTGATTATAGCTAGGCAGGTAATATGGCCCCAGTAAATTGCTAGACAGGTGGCCCAGTAAATTGCTAGGCAGGCAATATGGCCCCAATAAATTGCTAGGCAGGGTAATATGGCCTCCATTATAGCTAGGCAGAGTAACGTGGCCCCCATTATAGCTAGGCAGGATAACATGGTCTCCATTATAGCTAGACAGGGTAACATGGCCCCCATTATAGCTAGGAAGGGTAACATGGCCCCCATTATAGCTAGGCAGGATAACATGGCCCCCAATATAGCTAGGCAGAGTAACATGGCCCCCATTATAGCTAGGCAGAGTAACATGGCCCCCATTATAGCTAGGCAGGGTAATAAAATAAAAAATGACTATATTCACCTTCCAACCAGTCCCGCTCGGCGCCATCTTCTTCCCGGCACAGGCGACGTGACGTCATCACACCGTGCAGGCAGTGTGATGACATACTCACGCTGCCTGTGCCGGCTCGCCAGGTTACTCTGCGGAGCAACTCCTCTACCTCTAGGTAGGTTATATTTAGCTACCACCTCTACAAATGTGAGCCATCTCTTCACCTCTGTGTTTATCATACCGTGGTAATCTCTTTCTTCTTACATTCATGGTACAATTCATTTTCTCTGCCTGGAGAAAAATCCTGGTGATGCCAGAAAGGAAAGGAGGACGGTTAACCACTCGAGCGTTTTAATTTTTTTCCAGGCCATCAAAGTGTTGTTTATTGAAATGGCCCTTTTTGCCATCTCTGGTCAATGTGACAGTTAATGGTTAATGTTCTGGTTAATGTGACAGTCTCTGCATTAGTGAATTTAAATTCTAGGGGATACAAAGCTTATTTTCAGTTTTAGTATTACATGTTTAGTTTAGTTTTTTCTCACAGCCGTACGGGATTTTTTATTAAATTTAGTGTTAATGACAATTGTTTGTAAAAAAATTTTTTAACAAAACTTTTATCTTTAATTTTGTATTTTTATATCATTAAAAAGTTAAATCCCACACTTGTGTTAAAGCACTACATATATTTACTATTTTGCCATAGGCAAACTTAAACTCTATCAGTTCTCTATCTATTAAACACTAAAACGTAACTTTTATTATATCTAACTCTTAACCTCTATACACACTATTTATAAAACCTGATCTCTATCCTCATCATTTAACCCTTTTTGCTTCAGAAAGAGGGAATAACTCCCTTTCTATCATCAAGTCTGGTGGAACCCCACCTATTAACAGGAGAGCCTTATATCTATAGCAAAGTACTAGCTTCAGTAAGGGATCCCAAGCCAACTACTTGGGCAGTCGTCCCTAATCTCATAGACACAGAACAAATAAGGCCCCCTTGTGACACCGTCTGCAGCAGGTGACACTTGTAGACAGAGGTGAGAGATCACAATTTAAAACGTCATGCCTGACCTCGTCGACATGTTTCGCCAGCTAACCTGGCTTTATCAAGGCTTAGAGGTCCGATCACATGTGGTCTGAGCTCACTTCCTTTTATATCATGTTAGGTAAACACCCCATTCAGGTGCTCACCAATTAGCCATCAGAGAATCCACATAAAGCCCACTCCCCCCTTCCGCGCGCGCACACTCATAACATGTCCTGCTAAAGCTGCCACCATGCTCTCATGAGCCAACAACCTTCAGTCAAATTCGCCATCTCCATAACGGGCTTGCGCCCCATCTTACCGTACTGCCCGTGCCAATGCACTGCACCAACAAACACCTCAGCCCTGACTGTGATGGGCTTCCATCTCACTTCTCTCATATTATTGCAACTGCGTGCCTCACCTAGAATGAACTAAGCAGACTAGGTATCACATTACACAGCACACTGCCATCTTTGTCAATTCCCATAAGCCCCTTCTCTTCAATATCTAATATGCATATTCATTGGGAATATAAACTCCACTGTACAATAGACCACTGTCATATTATCTTCCCATAAAGCTCTTCTCCTATGTATGTAATATGCATATTCATTCCAATAGAGCTGCAGGCCCCCATAAATACATGTTCACTGCATGTATATAATTGTCTCAAGACTATATTCATAAACTACTTCTCTTTCACATGTAATATTCATACTCATTTTAATAATACTGTAGGCTCTATGGCTAGCCCTCCCTCCCACAGTCTGACCTCACAAGTTCCCCATTGAAGATTCTCTCCTACGGCTCACAGCTAGCCATTCAATCCACCATATCACAATGGGAGCATGTAAGAACTCCAGTATCCTCAAATGCCACCGCATCCAGCTGCATCCGCCTCGCACTAGACCAGCGCCGCAAGCAGGAACAATAAATCTCTACATACATGAGTACATACATGAATAGTCCCTTGCAAAAGCAATATACATGCATCCCTAATTTGTTAAATAATATTTTTTGGAGATTATGTGAAAAGCACTACATATACCCTCTCCCCCATCAAAACATAGTATTTTTTACACATACACATGTTAAAGCACCCATACTTACACACCCCATAAAAAAACTAAGTTAAAAAATTTCCCAGTTATCCCAAAAATGCTACTCAGCAGAGAAGGCATGTGCACTCCTGGCTTCTGACAGCAATTTGCCAGTGAGCGGATGATGAATTAATTGCATTCATCTGTTCCTTAAAATCCACCTTCACTCCCACATAGATGCCATATAAGGCAATCCCCCAAACAAGTGACTCCTGCTTCAGAAAAGTTTGAGCCTCAAATTTCAGAATTTGTGGACAGCCTTGTAGTCCTTTTTGACACTACACGCCTCACACATAATGACTTTTTTTTTCAGAGGAATTTGTAGATCTAATGGTTTCTGAAACCATGAAACCAATCTGTATGCCCAGCAGTTTTTCATGCAAAACTACACGTACAGCTTATGAGTCCATGTAGGAAGATGGAGCAAACTACTTAATTCGCCTGAAAAAGAAGGCATTTGCCTTTGAAACCTCGCTTGCAGCACACAGATGCTAAGGGCTCCATCTTCCTACATGGACTTACAGTTGTGCTCAAAAGTTAACATACCTCAGCAGACATTTTGCTTTCTTGGCCTTTTTTCAGAGAATATGAATGATAACACAAAAACACAAAAACCTCATGGTTGGATGGTTAGTGGTTGGGTGAAGCACAAACTACTGTGTTTTCTCTTTTCAAATCATGATGACAACCACAAAATATTCAAATGACCCTGATCAAAAGTTCACATAACCGGGTGATTTTGGCCTTATCAACGGATCTACGGGAAAAGGTAGTTTAACTGTATAAAACAAGAAAGGGATACAAAAAGATATCCAAGGAATTGATAATGTCAGTCAGCAGTGTTCAAACTGTGATTAACAAATAGAAAATCAGGGGCTCTGTAAAAACCAAACCACGGTCAGGTAGACCAACAAAAATTTCTGCCACAACAGCCAGGAAAATTGTTCGGGATGCAAAGAAAAACCCTCAAATAACATCAGCTGAAATACAGGTCTCTCTGAAAACTAGCAGTGTGGCTGTTTCAAGATGCACAATAAGGAGTCACGTAAAGAAAAATGGGCTGAATGGTCGAGTCGCCAGAAGAAAGCCATTACTGCACAAATGGCAGAAAGTACCTGGCCTACAATACGCCAGACAGCATAGAGGCAAGTCCCAAAATTTCTGGAACAAGGTAATTTGAGTGATGAGACCAAACTCGAACTTTTTGGCCACAATCATACAGTAAAGGAAATAATTATTTGATCCCTTACTGATTGTGTAAGTTTGCCCACTGACAAAGACATGAACAGTCTATAATTTTAAGGGTAGGTTAATTTTAACATTGAGATAGAATATCCAAAATAAAATCCAGAAAATCCCATAGTATAAATTATATAAATGTATTTGCATTTTGCATTTGATCCCTCTGGAAAACAAAACTTAATACTTGGTGGCAAAACCCTTGTTGGCAAGCACAGCAGTCAGAACATTTTTTGAAGTTGATGATGAGGTTTGCACAAATGTCAGGAGGAATTTTGGCCCACTCCTCTTTGCAGATCATCTCTAAATCATTAAGATTTTGAGGGTGTCGCTTGGCAACTCCATAAATTTTCTATGGGATTAAGGTCTGGAGACTGGCTAGGCCACTCCATGACGTTAAAGTGCGTATTTTTGAGTCTCTCCTTTGTTGCCTGGGCTGTATGTTTTGGGTCATTGTCTTGCTGAAAGACCCAGCCACGACCCATTTTTAATGTCCATGCGGAGGTAAGGTGGTTGTCCCTCAGGATTATACGGTACATGGCTCCATCCATTCTCCCAATGATGCGGTAAAGTAGTTCTGTGCCCTTAGCAGAGAAACACCCGCAAAACATAATGTTTCCACCTCCATGCTTGACAGTGGGGACAGTGTTCTTTGGGTCATAGGCAACATTTCTCTTCCTCCAAACACAGCAAGTTTACAGAATCATCCAGGTGTTCATTGGCAAACTTCAGACGGGCCTGTACATGTGACTTCTTGAGCAGGGGGACCTTGCAGGCACTGATTTTAAACCATTATGGCGTAATGTGTTACCAATGGTTTTCTTGGTGACTGTGGTCCCAGCTGCCTTGAGATCATTAACGAGTTCGCCCTGTGAAGTTTTTAGGCTGATCTCTCACATTCCTCATAATCAAGGATACCCCACGAGTTGAGATTTTGCATGGTGTCCCAGATCGATGTCGATGTCATTTTGCATTTCTTCCATTTTCTTACTATTGTAGCGACAGCTGTCTCCTTCTCAACCAGCGTCTTGCTTATGGTTTTGTAGCCCATTCCAGCTTTATGCAGGTCTATGATCTTGTCCCTGACATCCTTAGAAAGCTCTTTGGTCTTGCCCATGTTGTAGAGGTTAGAGTCTGACTGAGTCTGTGGAAAGGATTCTTTTATAAAGGTGACTATTTAAGACAGCTGTCTTTAATGTAGGTAATGAGTTGATTAGGAGCGTCTAACTCAGGGGTGTCAAACTGTGGCCCTCCAGCTGTTGGGAAACTACAACTCCCATCATGCCCACTGTTATAGATTATATAAATGCATCATGGGAGTTGTAGTTTCCCAACAGCTGGAGGGCCTCAGTTTGACACGTGTGGTCTAACTGGTCTGTAGGAGCCAGAACTTTTAATGGTTGGTAGGGGATCAAATACTTATTTCTCTCAGCAAAATGCAAATAAATTTGTATAATTTATACAATGTGATTTTCTGGATTTTAGTTTGGATATTCTATCTCTCTCTCAATGTTACAATTAACATACCCTTAAAATTTTAGACTGCTCATGTATTTGTCAGTGAGCAAACTTACAAAATCAGCAAGGGATCAAATAATTATTTCCTTCACTGTAAATGTTACATTTGAAGAGGTGTCAACAAGGCCTATGATGAAAGGAACACCATTCTTACTGTAAAGCACGAAGGTGGATCGACGATGTTTTGGGGATGTGTGAGCTACAATGGCACAGGAAACTTGGTCAAAGTTGAAGGAAGATGAATGCAGCACGTTATCAGCAAATACTAGAGGCAAGTTTGCACTCATCAGCCCGGAAGCTACACATGGGACGTACTTGGATGTTACAACATGACAACGATCCAAAACACAAGGCCAAGTCGACCTGTCATTGGCTACAGCAGAACAAAGTGAAGGTTCTGGAGTTGCCATCTCAGTCTCCTGACCTCAATATCATTGAGCCACTCTGGGGAGATCTCAAGCGTGCAGTTCATGCAAGACAGCCCAGTAATTTGCAAGAACTCGAGGTTTTTTGCCAATAAGAATGGGCAGCTTTACCATCTGAGAAAATAAAGAGCCTCATCCACAACCAACACAAAAGACTTCAAGCTGTCATTGATGTTAGAGGGGGCAATACACGGTATTAAGAACTGGGTTATGTGAACTTTTGATCAGGGTCATTTGGATGTTTTTGGTTGTCACTATGATTTAAAAAGAGGAAACACAGTAGTTTGACAATAAATGGCTTCACCTAACCACTAACCTAACCACTAAGCATGAGTGGAATTTTTTTTTTGTGTTATTCATATTCTCTGAAAAAAGGCCAAGAAAGCAAAAAGTGTTCCGGGGTATGTAAACTTTTGAGCACAACTGTGTAAGCTGTTTGGGCTTTGTTTTCTTATCCTTGTTCGAGAAGTCTTTGAATGGAGGATGAACGTATCACAGGTTCAATTTACTATTAATTGATGTGGTTTATATATTAAATAACCCTGCATATTATTTATATGTTTCTGAACTAGTAAAAAGCTCTTTTGAATATTTTGGCCAAGTTATCTACTTTATTGAAGGCAAAATTGGATTTGGAGGAAGCCCTATAAAACATGGCACTATGAATACGCAGTAAGGGTTGGTTTACATTAAAAGTATAGTACTGGGGTTCAGACAGGTTTTACAGTACCCCATTTTATCGCATGCCCATGTTTCGGATGCTATTTAACACAATCCTAATTTTTTGTATTACAGTGAGAATGCACAGTAACCACCCCAAGATGTTTTCAAATATGGCCACCTGTTCAAAGTCAGGCCAGAAATAGATAATTTCAGTTTAAAATTTTCTGAGGTTTACAACCAAGAGAAATGAATTCCAGAATGTCCCCCTTCTCTGAGAATTAGTGGAAAAATAGTGTATGATTTGGTGCACCCACTGCTGGAATAGTATCACCTGTACATGGATAACGTTTACACCAGCCTGCCACTTTCTAAGTCCCTTAGCTAGTAGTATAATGTTGTACCGTGTTAGCCATAGAAAGTAGTAGAAGAGTGAAGAAATCAGGCAATACCTTTTAGAGGCTAACTGAGTATATTTGATGGTGAGCTTTCGAGAGAACTAGCTCCCTTCTTCAGACATGATGATATATCATCATGTCTGAAGAAGGGAGCTAGTTCTCTCGAAAGCTCACCATCAAATATACTCAGTTAGCCTCTAAAAGGTATCGCCTGATTTCTTCACTCTTCTACTAAGTCCCTTAGCTGCAGACATACAGCAGCCTGTGGCACTGTGTGCATAAGTCAGAGAGTACTGCTTAAGGCATTTGTTGCACAAGTGCTCAGAAGATGTTAAAGCAGGGCTCAATCCAGTGTTGGACAAATATAAGGACACGAGGGATGTCCTTATATTGACCACGTGTCACGGCACTAGCACTATCACTGTACCAGATACTAGTATTCTCCCAAAAACCTGACTGCATTCTGGATGATAACAGGTACATTGGAAGGATGCACCTGTCAAACCAGATTCTGAAGGCGCACAGTACATAAATCCAAAGTGTGGCACAAGACACTAACTGTGCACACTGTGCAGATGCTGTACATGCTTTTGTACTTTACCGTTGTACAGTTCAGACAAATACTTGTATAATACAGCCCCCCTATGGTACCACAGCAGCATGTCCCCACTGAAATCCCATTTGTCGGTAAGAAGGGAAGGACACACGGGGCGTGGCCTGACTGTCATGGCTAAGGAGTTGTGGGTGTTGAACTCCAACATCTTGACTTTATTCTTCTCTAACTGGCTTATCCTGCTTCGTCTCTTCTCTATCAGATATTAGCTGTGGAGCAATTTATGGTGACATTAAGGGCAACATGTGTGGAAACTTTCTAAGTCAAAAACTCACTTTGTTGCCCATAGCAACCAATCAGAGCGCCCCTCTCATTTTTCCAGAGCACTATATAAAATGAAAAGAGGTGCTCTGATTGGTTGCTATGGGTAACAAAGTGAATTTCAGACCTAGACAGTTTTCATACACGTAGCCCCAAGAGACTTTTGGTGGTCAAAGGAAAGATCTCGGCATTGAGAAGGGAGACAGCCTGTAGTGGCCTAATGCAGCACTGCAGCCTGAGGGCTTGGCATTGAGGTGCCTGATCCTGTGAAGAACTATTCCCCACCTGTGTGTGTGCATGTCTCGGCTCCCCCCAGTGTGTTGTGAGCTATCCCGGGGGTCCTCGAAAGAATAGAAAGCAGTGAAGTAATATAGACTGACATGAGGCACGAGCGATGGGCTCCGACAGCCAGTGTCCACTGTGCTGCATCACAGGGAGTACTTAATGCTGCGCTGACACACAAGGGCATTGATCGGAAAGCAACTGTGAGGAACCGCACAGACTTGGAGTGTTGTGACCTGGTGCTGACTGACGTGGCACAGTGCAGTCTAATCGAGGTCCATGATTTGGGTGGTGTGGGCACTGCCAAGACCTGCGGCTGAGTGTGGCCTACGAGTACAGTTTGGCCTGATTTTCCTATTATGGTAAGCGCATCTGGTTGCCCCCTCCCTTCAAGACAGTTTTGGCCCAGGATGGTCCTGGAGGGCCAGTTGTGCTAGTGCTTTGAGTACTGCTGGTCAGGGACTCCCATTGTCAGTAGTTGCGGCCATCAAGCAGTTACCATCTGCGTTCCCAGGGACTCCTTAGCTCCTGCCTGGACTCTTGGCAGTGCATCAGGGGGTGAGGAGAAGTGAAGTCCATAATACTGCCGCACAGTAAACTGTCTGTGCAATGGGATTGCTGGGCAGACGCAGTTAATATCTCCTGCTATTGTGGCCTCAGATCATTCAGCAGACACAGGACATTTCCTGCTATAGTGGCCTCCGGTGATATCATCTCCTAATGTAGTGACCTCAGATCGCTGTGCAGACATAGACACAGTTGATAACAGCTCCATAGTCAGCAGTTGGACTATTGAGTACATCATATGTGGATAGCTCTGTTAGGCTGTGTTCACACAACGTTTTTGGATCCGTTTTTGATCCATTTTTATCACTGAAAAATGCATCAAAACTGCATCCAAAAAGCGGATCCCAAAAGCGCAACAGTTGATGCTTTTTTGGATCCGTTTTGCATGCTTTTTACATGAGTTTTACAGATCCGTTTTCTGGATGCGTTTTTAATGCCTTCCTTTCACCTGGAGCATCTCACTGGAGCACCACTGACATGGAGCCACCCATCTCACTGGAGCACAGCTGACATGGAGTCACCCATCTCTCTGGAGCGCCGCTGACATAGAGCCACACAGATCACAGTCTCCACGTCTTCAGACAGAAGCAGCTGCAGTACAATCGTGGCTTTCTCTCCGCTCCTCAGCGCAGGCAAGTGTCCCCAGCGCAGCACTGGTCAGCGACTTCACTCTTCGTCCGCCCGATGCGCTTTTCGGATGCAGAAAGCGGATCCAAAGCTTAACCAAATGTCTGTTGCGCTTTGGGATCCGCTTTCTACATCCCAAAAGCGCACCCCATTGTTTCCTATGGGGACTGCTGTTGCATAAAACGCAACAAGAAATGACATGTCATTTCTCAGGACGGATCCGCAAAACGCAGCAGAGGAAAGCTCTCAAAAGCGCCTTGGCATTCTCTCGTGGAAACGGTGATGCGCTTTTCTCACTGAAAGCAATGTAAATCATACTGAACATTGTTGGATCCATTTTACGGATCCGTTTTACGGATCCGTTTTATGGATCACAAACACGTCGTGTGAACACAGCCTTACTCCTCCTGGAGCTGGAGGTGCTCTTTTATTTTTCTGATATAAGATAAACCTCTAGTCCCCAATCTCCTGATGTTACTTGAGTATGGTGCAGCTTTTGACAACCTCTGTTAACTGATACATCCCCTACACTACTGGTGCAGCACTTCTGATCTGTTGTTAGCAGATTGGGGCAGCAGCTCCCACTTTCTACAGCCCAAGGTAAATAGCAGCCTCCAGCTGCATACAGCATCTGTTGCTACCAGCTATCATCGACTCTGATGAGCTCCCTATAAAATATCTGGGCTTCTGGTCCAGTGGCTGCCAATTACACAGGCCTCTATAATCTGGGACAGGGCCGGGTCATGCCATTTTGGTGCCGTAGGCACAAGAGGCAAACGGCACCCCCCCCCCCCCCCCTCAAGCCCGCGTGTAGTTGAAGTTTCAAAATTACCATAATAAGAGACTTAAACACATTTAAGAAGGAAATTTTATCCAAAAAAGGAAAAAAATTTACATTATTAACATAACTATCATATTAATATTATATTTATATCCAAAACTTTAAGTGCTCAGTAGAAATAGGCAAGTATTGTTTTCTTATGATATTTAAACTACCTGTTTAAGTGCCGGGTACAAAATGAAAAGCAACATTCTTCACAATTCTTAATTCATAACATTTTAGAAGCAATTTTTTTTTATCCAGACAAGTAATAAATTAACAATATTAATATTTAAATCCAAAACCTAAACTGCTTAATAATATAGGTATTTTTTTTCTTGAAGGGATTTTGCCACTCATTTCATGTACCCAGCTCTTCAGTTCTGTGTGCTCAGAAGGAGGTGTGTGTGATTTGTTTGAATTGCATATCACATGACCCAGCAGGATGACATCACCATGCCTTTCTCAAAACTGTGCTCACTCTAGTCAAAGAAAGGTTTGTTTATGTAAATAACTGCAAGTAGCTAAAATGTAGCTCAGTGTAAAAGTTTTTGCCTCACAGTACTAGGTTCAAATCTCTGCAGGAACCAAACCTATGTATTTTTTTTCTCTTTATCAATGCACATACCTAATTGAGGTTTCTTTTTTATTAATTTGCACTGTTTGACTAATTACTAAGGAGTACAGAGGACGGGAATAGAATGACAGCACCTGGGGTTGAACACTCAGTAGCTGCCTGAGAGGAGAGGTGATGGCTGATCATGTGCAGCCAGGACTAAGGAGCTCTTGTCACTGGTTGTAATCCCTGAAGAGCTGTACACTATAGGTCACTAAAGTAGCAGGTAAAACAAAAACAGTGCAGAATTTTTAATACTGATGAATGGTGAAAATGTTAATTATTTAAATTTGTAAGCTTCCCACATCAATTTTACTTCATAGCAAAACCCCTTTAAGCACATTATCTGTTAACTGTACAGCGGGTACGTAAAGTATTCAGACCCCTTTACATTTTTCACTCTTCCTTTCATTGCAGCCATTTGGTAAGACCCAAAACGTTCATTTTTTTGCTGAATAATGTACTCTCTGTGCCCCATCTTGAAAGAAAAGAAACAGAAATTTAGATATTTTTGCAAATTTATTAAACAAGAAAAACTGAAATATCACATGGTCTTAATTATTCAGACCCTTTACTCAGTATTAAGTAAAAGCACCCTTTTGAGCTACTACAGCCATGAGTCTTCTTGGGAATGATACAACAAGGTTTTCACACCTGGATTTGGGGATCCTCTGCCATTCTTCCTTGCAGATCCTCTCCATTCTCCTCAGGTTGGATGGTGAACATTGGTGGACAGCCATTTTCAAGTCTCTCCAAAGATGCTCAATTGGGTTTAGGTTAGGGCTCTGGCTGGACCAGTCAAGAATGGGCACAGAGTTGTTCTGAAGCCGCTGCTTTGTTATTTTAGCTGTGTGCTTAGGAAGAAGAACCTTGTGCTTGTTGGAAGAAGAACCTTTGGTCGTGTCTGAGGGCCAGAGCACTCTGGAAGAGGTTTTCATTCAGGATATCTCTATACTTGGCCGCACTCATCTTTCCTTCAATTGCAACCAGTCGTCCTGTCCCTGCAGCTGAAACACACCCCCATAGCATAGTGGTGCTGCCACCACCATGTTTCACTGTTGGGATTGTATTGGGCAGGTGATGAGCAGTGTCTGGTTTTCTCCACACATACCATTTAGAATTAACACCAGAAAGTTAAATCTTTGTCTCATCAGACCAGAGAATCTTATTTCTCATAGTCTGGGAGTCCTTCATGTGTTTTTTGGCAAATTGTATGCGGGCTTTCAGATTTCATACACTGAGGAGGGGCTTCTGTCGGCACACTCTGCCATAAAGTCCTGACTGGTGGAGGGCTGCAGTGATAGTTGACTTTGTGGAACTTTCTCCCATCTCCCTTCTGCATCTCTGGAGCTCAGCCACAGTGATCTTGGGGTTCTTCTTTTCCTCTCTCACCAAGGCTCTTCTCCCACAATTGCTTAGTTTGGCTGGACGGTCAGGTCGAGGAAGAGTAGAGGTCGTCCCAAACTTCTTCCATTTTCGGCTTATGGAAGCCACTGTTCTCTTAGGAACCTTGAGTGCTGCAAAGATTCTTTGATAACCTTGGCCAGATCTGTGCCTTCAAGCATATATTCAGCAAGGGTCATAATTCCTTTTGTAAATTCCTCTTTATTAATCACACATTTCTTTAAAATATGTAACAAAATGTGCATGTGAACATGTACTTGCATTTATCCCGTTTTTTGGATTAAGCTCAGTCCGGAAAAACCAGTAATGCACCCCAAAGCATCTTTTTTTCAAACGCCAAACGGGAGCTTAGCAAAATTTGGTGGCACCAAAGTAGTTTTGTGACGTTTAGGGCGTAAACCAACCCCCTTTTTTAAACACGTACTTACCTCTTTATAAATACACAGCGCAAAAATGACAACATGTCGCACCGCACACTTTGATACTTTTCCCATTAAAACTTACAAAAATACTTTATTAAAAACACATTCTTTAAAATTGACAAATTCATGTCATTACTCATTTTTCCGTTGGGGGTTGCACAGTTGGAACCTAGTAAAATCCAAAAGGCACCTTCTTTCAAGAAATCGTCTTACTGGGTTCACCATGCTTTAAATGTAACCTCTTCCAATACACACCATCGGAGCTCCGTTACCGCAGCATATGTTGATTCCTTCCTTCAAAAATATGTAAAAAGAGATTCCCATGCACTCAGTGATCCTGGCCAGTTCCTGAGAGCGTTAGAAGAAATGCACCATGACGAAACCACCTGGTTCTGCACTCTAGACATCAAGTCCCTGTATACAAATATCCCATACGAGGAAGGCACCCAAGCAGTTAGAGAATCCCTTAGTGAAGATACCACACTCTCAAATATGCATATTAATTTCTTGATTACTTGATCTTATTCTTCGGAAAAATTACATTGAAAGCAATGGAGAATCCAGAGAGACGACTTCTACAAAGAGAGGTGGCCTGGATTTTCAGGCTTAACACGTTAGCCCCAGCGGAAATGAATGAAAATCTCAATTTAAAGGTGTTTTTATGAGTGAATGTATACTTTGTAAGTTTTAATCGGAGATGTATCAAAGTGTGTGTAACTATGTTGTCAATGTTGCAGCTGTGCTACTTTGTATAAAAGGAAATGACGATAGGTAGAGTAAGTGTTTGAAAAAGGGGTTGGATACGCCCCGAAACGTCACATGACTACCGTGGTGCCGCCTGTCTGTCTAAGCTCCATGATTTCGCATTTGAAAAGAAGATGCCTTTGGAGTGCATTTACTGAGTATTCCAGGACTGACTGCTATAATCCACCAATTTGGATAAATGCAAGTAGCATGTTCACATGCACATTTTGTTACATATTTTAAAGAAATGTGTGATTAATAAAGAGGATTTTACGAAAGGAACTATGACCATTGCTGAATATATGCTTGAAGGACTTTAATTACGGGAAATAGAGAGACCCCCGTACCGCAAGTGGTCTAGCAGCCTAGCCCCATAACTAATAATATAACGCTACCAACGTTATTTGTACAGATCTGTGCCTTGCCACAATTCTGTCTCTGAGCTCCTTGGGCTGTTCCTTAGACCTCATGATTCTCATGTGCTCTGACATGCACTGTGAGGTCTTATATAGACAGGTGTGTGCCTACACAGCTGGACTCCAATGAAGGAGTAGAACCATCTCAAGGAGGATCAGAAGGAAATGGACAGCATGTGGGTTAAATATGAGTGTCACAGCAAAGGGTCTGAATACTTATCACCATGTGATATTTCAGTTTTTCTTTCTTTTTTTTTTTTCAATATGTTTTTATTGAGTTCCAATGCTCGATAAAACAATAGTATCAGTTACAGTGGTAAAAAGAATCAACATCTAAGCATTATCTTAAAACATATTGATATCTTAACATTTGTCTTAATAATTAGACACGAATAAAAAATAAATCTGAGGATTGCATTGTACTCAGAACATTTTCTCTTTCTCTCCTATAACCATTTCTATGCAATAATCCAAGAATAACCTTTCAAGTTACTATGCCTAGTAATTTAACAACAATCGGTTACTTCCTGTTAAACTGATAGAACTCTATAAGTGCGTAAGAATTAAGAGTCGTGATATCTAACACACAATGTTGCACCCAAAGTCAGTACCTTAAGCTCAGTGGGATAGGTAGTCAAATTAGCTCCCCCTCACCTGTGCCGTGGGTTACTACTACCCACCCCCCACCCCTGATTCTCACCCCTCTTTTCGCAATTTAGTGTCCTCAGGCGGTCTCCAAGAACCCCTTGCACAACATTTAGCAATGAGCAGTAATGCAAGATCAGCTAGCCAGGTCGTAAGGCATTACGGAAATCATTAAAGGTAAGGCGGGCGTATGGCCCCCTGTTTTAGATTGAGACAGATCAATGAACTAATGGCGCATCATCCGCTAGTTCCCTAGCCACATACCATGATGTAGCCCCATAACACGAGGTCAGTTTGTCCTTCATATCTGGTGGAAGGGTCGCAATGTATGTGCCCCAAAGATGGAAGAATTTCTTAACTCTGAGTTCTCTGTGCTGTGCTGCCTCAATCCAATCCATCTGAAACAGGAATGTAAGTTTCTCCTGAAACAGCATAGCAGAAGGACCTGCAGGTTGAATTCACACTTGCAGTATGGCCTTACGTGCCGCTGCCGCCACTATATGTAGTAGTCTGAATACTCCTTTAGTACAGTTTTGTTCTGCCATGTCCGCATGTCCGAACAAGGCCCACGCCGTGTTCCCTACGAAAGAGAGGAGAATGTGTTGTCTGATATAGTCAGTGACCATATTCCAAAAGTCCCTGATTACCGGGCACTCCCATATGCAGTGGTCGTCCCCAGGGAAGTGCACTTGAAGCATTCGTCAGATGGGTATTTGCCCATTCTATTCCCCTTGACAGGGGTAAGGTATGCATTATGTACTATTTTAAGATACATTTCTATGTATTTGGCAGAGGGGAGAAACCTGTGCACATCTCCTAGGGCCCCCAGCACCACCGCAGGAGTCAGTGAAACATCCCTAGATTTCCATTTTGCTATGCTCAGCGGGGTGTTTTCATAGTCAATGTCCTCCAATAGGTAGCCATAAATTTGGGATAGGTGTGATTTTTCTAGATGGGGGTGCGGCAAGGACCCGGTCAAAATCTGAGTTCCAGTCCCTCTCCGATAAGCCCGAGATAAGTCTACGCATATAACTCACTAATTGCATATAATTAAAGAACGGTATTTCTAAATCCGGATACTGTTGCTGCAGTTCAGTTAGTGTGATGGGTTCCTTGGTGTCTGTGTTGACAAACCTGCGTATTTGTGTCAAACCTCTCTGATGCCACTCAGCAAATACCCTGTGTGGAGTCCCCCCCTTGAAAACATGGATTCTGGTGAAGAGATAGTGACAGTGATTGATCTGGGTTTAGATGTTTCATTTGTCTAATTTTACGCCATGCGCGTCAGGGTGGCATAAGAAGTGGATCTGCCTTAATTGAAGGTAGCAGTTTATCGTAGGGCACGTGAAGGAAATTAATCAAATTGATCCAAGGGCAAAACAATTGGTCTAATCTACAATTTGTGAAGACATTGGTATTTTGAATCCAGTCTGTTATGAAACGTCCTAGTGCTGCCAAATGGTATATTTTGATGTGGGGAAAGCCAAGTCCTCCATTTGACTTGCGTTGTGTCAGTATGTGATTTGTTATGCGTGCCCGCCATCTGTTCCAAATGAATGTCCGGTAGAGCCGCATAATTAGCCTCTCCTCTTTAGATTTAAGATATATGAGTAACATGTGAAATCTATATAGTAGGTGTGGGAATTCCACCATTTTTATTAAATTGCAACGACCCATGAAGGAAATTGGGAGGTTAGCCCATCTTTTCAGTGTGTCCTGGAGTCTGTCTATGTATTTAGTTACTTTTTTCATGTATATGCGGTGTGGGTGCCTAGTGAGCCAGATCCCCAGGTACTTAAGTGCGGTCGTGTGCCATTTAACAGGGTATTTGATGGTCCAGGGCGGTTTGGCCGGTCCCTTCAAAAGTAGGCCTTCACTCTTGTCCACATTAATTTTATAGCCCATTAGATTTCCCACCTCTTGTATGTCATTTAGTAGGGGTGACAGCGATGTCTCCGGGTCCGACACAAACAGCAGCAGGTCGTCCGCATAGGCAGATACCTTCAATTCCTGGCCAGGGTCTGTATTCCTGGATACATAGGGGATTGTGTGATATGATAAAGCAGAGGGTCCAGGGCTAGGTTAAACAATAGTGGAGACAGGGGGCAACCCTGCTTAGTGCCCCTAAACAGATCAATAAGTGGAGAGATGTGCCCGTTGACCAAAAGGAAAGTCGTGGAGTTCGTTTGTATGTTATCCAAAAAACTGGAAAACAAATCCCCGAATCCCCTTTCCATCAGTGCTGCATCCAGATATGGCCAAGATACCATATCGAACGCCTTTTCGGCGTCAAGGCTTAGAAGCATTGCTGTTGGGTGATGCCTTGCACCTGCCAGAGACACTGTTGCCACCGCTGTCCGTACACTCCTTGTTGCATGCTTATTAGAGATAAAACCATTTTGGGATGGGTGAATTATCTGGGGTAGAATTGTCTGTAATCTGCTTGCAATTATTTTCGCCATTACTTTATAATCCTGCTTTAATAAGGATATTGGACGATATGAGGACACGAGTGTGGGATCTTTCTGAGGTTTGGGCAATAGGATAGTTTTTGAGTTAAAAAAGGTATCAACCACTGTTGAGTGTAAGTAAACCTCATTATATAGTTTCGTAAGGGTGGGTACTATTTACATTTTTAATATTTTATGAAATTCCCCTGTGTAGCCATCAGGGCCTGGGGTTTTCCCATTTGCTAGGTTAGTAATGGCATTCTTAACCTCTTCTTCCATGATCTCCGACTCCAGGAATGCACGTTGGTTAGACGACACTCCAGGCATTCGGACTCCAGAGAGAATGGTCAATACCCTGACCGGGTCATAGGGTGCGCCGCTATATAATGATTCATAATACTCTACAAAGGCCTTTTCTATGTCTGCAGGTTTAATGAGAAGGGTAGTTGTATTGTTTGGTTTTATTGCTGCAATGGGGGGGTTTGGCTGCCACGGTTTTGTCAATCCTGCCAGTAGTTTCCCAATCCTATTTCCCCATCTATAAAACTTGTGTTGTTGGATCTTAATGTGGGACCTGGCAGTGCCCTTGAGTAGGGATTGTGCTTCAGTGAATTTCTGTTTGGACTCTAGCATGCGTGTATCAGAATGTGCTGCTTGCGCTTTTATTAAATTGGAGTGCAATTCTTGAATTTTTTTGCGAAGCATGGCCCATTGCCTTGAGACATAGCCGATGATGTGACCCCGTAATACTGCCTTGGCAGTGAGCCACATCAATGACGTGTCCCCAGCTTGGGGTTAGTTGTCTTTTTCAAATTGGGACCAGGCTACTTTCAGGAAATCTCTGAAATCATCCGAGTCATTCAAGTAGCTCGGGAAACGTCAGGAGTAAAGACCCATAGTTCTTTCCCTCCCACGAAGCAGGGTTTCGATGGGTGCATGGTCTGATATCAGAATTGGGTGGATCGTGGAGTCTATTATGTCAGGGTATAGTGTAGAAACGAGCAAGGCTAGATCGATACGTGAGAACGAGTCCTGGGCCAATGAGTAGAAAGTGTATTGCCTTGCAGTTGGATGCTGGACTGCTCGCCAGTGATCGAACAACTCTAATTTGTGCACTAGTTCTTGTATGGAGGGGAGTAGTGTGCTTTCAGTCCCTTCACCAGTTGATCTGTCCTGAAAGGGATTGGGTGCTACATTAAAATCCCCCATGAGTACAAGGTTGGTGGGGCGGCCTAGACAGTATGAAAATAAGTAGTTGTGAAAAGAACCGGGCGTTGGGTCCATTCATGGTGTATACATTTACAAATGTGTAGATTTTGTTTGCTACAGAGGCCCTGAAATATTCGAATCTCCCTTCTGGGTCAGCATATTGTTCTTCCCCTTGTTGGAGTAAACCTTTTTTGAAATATATTGCTACCCCTCATGGCTTGGACGTGTGGTTGGCCATGATTGGGGGGTCTAGCCACTGGGCTCGAATGGGGACAAAATGAGTTATTTTCCAGTGTGTTTCTTGTAAAAAGGTGACATTGGCTTTCAGCATTTTGATATGGACCAGTACCTTCCTTCTCTTTTCTGGGGTGTTTATCCCTGCTACGTTCCAGGAGAGGAGTTTAATGGTTTTGGTGGTGGGTAGTTCTACCTCTATGTCTGGGTCGTTACTCATCCTGGGTCAACATGTCTGGGGTTAATAGAAGATGTACCTTTGTTTAGTGGGGTCCAGGAGGAGTTCCAGCAAGCACCTCCGTTCTCCCTTAACGAAATCGAGGGGGGGCCCACGGCACAAAGAGCACAATATATACCCATCCAGGCATTTGCTAGAATACAGAAAAGATCATGCGTGTAGACATAACAGCACATCATAGAGAAGGTCAACAATTTAAACCATATTACAAAAAACATTTGTAGTAATAATTCTGAAACTGAATAACATCTGAGAGGTCGAACATGTCTCAGTTTCTTCCACCAACATTTTGCTATCTGTATTCATACGTGTGTGGCTTCCCACACCAATCCGAAAATATTTAACCCGTCATGGCTCCCATTCATGAGCAATGGATAGAAAACATGTGTAAGCTCCAACTGTCAACAAGAAACTCCAGTATGTTGTAGTTAGCGCGCTGCATCGGGTAGGAAACGGTCCCTAGCTTCCTCTGGGTCGTTGTATGTAGAGGTTTGGCCATTGGCAGTCCCCCTAAGTCTGGCACGATATTGAAGTTGGAAACGAATATTGTGATTATGGAGGTAGCTGCACACCTCCTGGAATGCTTTCTACATTGCGTCACCTGAACATTAAAGTCCTGAAAAATTAAAATTCTGTCACCTCGGACTTTAAGTTCTCTTTTTTGGCGGTAGACTCTCAAAAATTTCTCTTTCACTGACCAATTTAGAAATTTGGCAATCACTGGTCTCAGTTCTTTGGGCATTTGGGACACCCATGCGATGGACTTGTTCAATCATCAGATGGTCCTGGGGTGTGTCTAACTCCAGCTCTCAGGCAACGTCATTTGTTAAGAAGGAAGCCAGAGAATCTGCCGCAACAGACTCTGGTATGCCCACGAATCCTAAATTGTTCCTTCTCTCTCGATTTTCTAAATCGTCAAGTTTCTCTCTTAGACTTTTGATTAAGGATTGGCTGGTTGTTGTGACTCTGCCCGGATGGGTTATCTCTTCCTCCACTGTGTTCGTCCTGGCCTCCAGTTCTACTATTCTCTTGGAGTTACTGGTCACTTGCACCAGTGCTGCATTGATTGAGGCTTGGATAATGTCCAAACGCTTGTCTAACGCTAGAAGAATCAATTTTGATACCTCATGTGCTACCGAAAGTGCTTGGCTCGTGGTTGTGGCAGCTGAGGTGTGCAACTCTGGAGAGGAGGCATGGGTTGGAGTATGTTCACCCCCTGAGGCGGGAGGCGGGGGTGTGATGAAGAGCTCATGCTTGCGGAGGATGGTGTTTTTTTAGCTTGTTGTTGAGTAACAGAGTCAGAAATTTGTGTGTGTTTGGGGTTGGTTCCACGTGAGCGTGTCACTCTGTTGTTTTTCCTATGTACGTATTTGTACATAGCTTTGATAGCTGATACAGAGTGGTAGATATGACCTCAGGCGGCCGTAGTCCGAGGGTGGAAACAAATCCGGTGAAAATGAGGAGGGTATTCCAGTAAACCGGCTGGTGCAACCACGCAGCGTTCAAGAAGATTCAGATTGTGGAGGAGTCAGTCATATCTTTGCAGTTATCTTAGAGGGAGTGCTGTGTCTTCAGATTGGCAATTGGGAAGCCCATGCTGGCCTGTTTGTGTTACATTTCCACACGACGTAGTAAACAACAGCAGACTTTAGTTTGAAGATAGTGTTAGAAGAAATGTCACACTTTCTATGAATTACTTTAGTGCAGGCAGCAGTATGCTTATGTAGAAGAGGCTGAAGTTCTTTTTAGCTCCAGTAGATGGCAGTAAATGCACAAGAGTTGCAGTTCTGGATTTGTTGCCTGTAATATTTGAGCTATAACGTCCACTATATAAGTTCTATGAGGATTTGGCCTTGCTGAAGTGATTTATAAGGGTATTATTGTCCCCTCATGTGCACACATAATGCTTATTAAGCCAGATATCAGATACAGCTCTGTGTTGTTATATTATATTCTGTAATGTAGAGCCTGCTATACAGTAGAGCTATAAAGGGTTAACTTCTTAAAGTGTTATGTGGTAGTCACAGCTCTGAAATTTATGTTTGTGCACTTTATGTGCCACTGGGTGTTCACTAATTGGCTGCTGAGCCCTTTAATGATCGTTGCCGCTGTTTAATGGGAAAGTCCCTTCTACTCTGTAGTACAGTAGGGTCAGAGCAATGGTGCACCTGCAGTTGAGGCGCTGTGGCACCTCGTGGCGTGAGTGTAAGCCTGTTGCAGAATATGGCGCCCGGATGGCTTTTTCCCAGCAGAGGAGCAGGGGTAGTGAAGAAGTGGATGGCGTGGATTATCTGCCGCCCTCATAACCTTCTCCCCGTCGCCAAACTTTGTCTCTGTTCCCAAACGGTGCGACAGACAGCTGCAGGCGTCCATTGTGCTGTGCTGTCCGCGGCTACCCCGGGCGGACATTCCGATCCTGGAGCTTGGCGTGCGACTGCTTTGTGGCCGGTGTTTCTGCCCGTTGCGGGGGGGGTTTCCCGAGCGGCTTCTTGCCTACTGGTGAAGCGCGGCTCCAGTCGGCGTGAGGTGAGTGGTGGATAGCTTTTCATTATAGGCCTTGTTGACACTTCTCCAAATGTAACAATTACAGTGAAGGAAATAATTATTTGATCCCCTGCTTATTTTGTAAGTTTGACCACTGACAATGACATGAACAGTCTAAAATTTTAAGAGTAGATTAATTTTAACAGTGATAAATGGAATATCAAAACTAAAATCCAGAAAATCACATTGTGTAAATTATATAAATGTATTTGCATTTTGCTGAAAGAAGTATTTGATCCCCTACTAGCCATTAAGAGTTCCGGCTCCTTGTAATGCTAATAGGTTATTTGGCCATCAAGAATCCATATTGTTTGGATCCCTTTAAGACAGCTTGGTTTAACTCATATAATAAAGTAACTTTCTTAGTGCCTGCAAGAGTTAGTAAAAACAATATCTGTTTATGTATTCTTATCGCATAGTTGTTTGGTGAGAAGAGTGTTCCTACCAGGAGTCTTCATCACCTGGTCTCATTATCGCATAGTTTTCTTATTATTTCACAGTTTCGGTATCCATGTTGCCAGGAGTTTTCTGACATGTTTCTCATCCAATGATGGCTTTGTCCGGTGTAAGGTGACCTCTCGAGAACTGGCCATTCAAGAGAGAGATGTTATATTGGACAAATGTAACCTATCAGAGTTTGTGTAACATTTGGTTACACAGGCACTTGTTTTCAAATGAGATATAAGCTGGAGCACACAGTTGTGAGATCAGAAGCCATCTTGGACCGGGGACGCCCGTGTAGATCCCAGGGGATCTCTCTGTTCTCACCGCTGTCGGCTTCTCCAGCGGATGGAGATTAAGACAGATTTGAAACCCTGGTGAAGTGCGCAGTGTGAGTATGTTAACCCTTGTATTGTGCTGGATTTATAGACCTGCTATAGTGATGCTAACTGGTCCTTGGGGCAGGAGAATAGATTCAGGTGCTTTAAAGTAAGTTAACTCTTGTACTGTACTGAGTTTATAGACCTGCTATAGTGATGCTAACTGGTCCTTGGGGCAGGAGATAAATTCAGGTGCTTTACAGCGTGCAGTGTAAATGATGCAGTATTGTATTAGCTCATGGACCTGCCATAAGGCACTGGAGGATTCTGTGGTGGGAGACAGGTTGCAGTGTTTTATTGTATTGTACTTACTAGTGACAAGTGTGAGTGCTTTGCCTTATCACATTCATCTGGTGGACCCACCATAGTCAGGTCCAGGAGCCCTGGGGCAGGAGATGGGTGTTTGTGCTTTACCTTTGTTACTTATATGATGTAAATATGTGCTTTGCTTCTGTAATCTATATTATGCAAAAGTATACACAATATCACACTATCTTCCTATAGTCTTATGTAATCACTTAGTTCTTCATATAATAAAGTTTATAAAGCCTTTGGTGTTTCCTTCTTTAAAGCTGTACAGGACCCCTTAAGATAGTTGGCAAAACACTCCTACAGACTAGTTAGACGCTCCTAATCAACTCGTTACCTGCATTAAAGACTGCTGTCTTAAATAGTCACCTTTATAAAAGAATCCTGTCCACAGACTCAGTCAGACTGTTACCTCTACAACATGGGCAAGACCAAAGAGCTTTCTAAGGATGTCAGGGACAAGATTATAGACCTGCACAAAGCTAGAATGGGCTACAAAACCATAAGTAAGATGCTGGGTGAGAATGAGACAACTGTTGGTGCAATAGTAAGAAAATTGAAGAAATACAAAATGACTGTCAATCGACATTGATCTGGGGCACTATGCAAAATCTCACCTCAAGGGGTATCCTTGATCATGAGGAAGGTGGGAGATCAGCGTAAAACTACATGGGGGGAACTTGTTAATAATCTCAAGGCAGCTGGGACCACATTCACAAGGAAAACCATTGGTAACACATTACGCCATAATGGTTTAAAATCCTGCAGTGCCTGCAAGGTCCCCCTGCTCAAGAAGGCACATGTGCAGGCCCATTTAAAGTTTGCCAATGAACACCTGGATGATTCTGTGAGTGATTGGGAGAAGGTACTGTGGTCAGATGAGACAAAAATTTAGCTCTTTGGCATGAACTCAACTCGCCGTGTTTGGAGGAAGAGAAATGCTGCATATGACACATAAAACACCTTCCCCACTGTCAAGCATGGAGGTGGAAACATTATGTTATGAGGGTGTTTCTTTCCTAAGGGCACAGGACTACTTTACCGAATCAATGGGAGAATGGATGGAGCCATGTACCGTAAAATCCTGAATGACAACCTCCTTCCATCCTTAAAAATGGGTCGTGGCTGGGTCTTCCAGCAAGACAATGACCCAAAACATACAGGAAAGGCAACAAAGGAGTGACACAAAAAGAAGCACATTAGGGTCTCCAGACCTTAATCCCATGAAAAACTTATGGAGGGAGTTGAAGCTCTGAGTTGCCAAGGGACAGCCTCAAAATCTTAATGATTTAAAGATGATCTGCAAAGAGGAGTGGATCAAAATTCCTCCTGATATGTGTGCAAACCTCATCATCAATTACAAAAAAGTCTGATTGCTATGCTTGCCAACAAGGGTTTAGCCACCAACTATTAAGTCTTGTTTGCCAGAAGGTTCAAATACTTATTTCTCACTCCAAAATGCAAATAAATTGATATAATTTATACAATGTGATTTTCTGGATTTTATTTTTGATATTCTATCTTTCAATGTTAAAATTAGCCTACCCTTAAAATTAAAGACTGTTAATGTCAGTGGGCAAACCTACACAATCAGCAAGGAATCAAATAATGATTTCCTTCAGTGTATAACACAGTATACAATTTAACAGGGTTATCCAAGAGTTTAATGATCTCAAAGAACACTATAAACAGTCTTTATGTGGAAAAGCAAAGATATTCCACTACCTTCATGTGTTTCTTTTCTTTTGCCTCCTTATTCAGCTATATAAACCAAAAAAGAACAATATTCCTTTAAAAATTACCTTTTAATGAATCAACCTCTAAAAACATGTACCTAAATACTGTACGGACACTACAGGAAGGGGACAATATAACTATACTATCTCATGTGCTATCTCACACTACTATAGTTCCCTAAGCGGAGACCCCGCCCCGAAAAGGAGGACCACACATTTCTCCTATGCTATCCCCTGTGCTTGACCCTACCTTGTCTTAGTAGCTCATACCAAGCAGGACCAATATAATAACGTAAGGGAAAGCAATAGACTAGTAGCAGTATTATGTGACAATAAACGAATAAAGATACAGCGCCAGTGATGATATGCGCTAACTAAACCTCAGATGATATCATATACCAATGAAAAAATGCAAATAAAGCGCCTGTGATAGTAAGCGCAAGCTAAAACTCCAAACGCGTTTCGTCCCATCCCAGGGACGGCTCAGTGGGTCAGAAACAGCATTTCCATCTACAAAAGATCAATACATAGTACAGTTCATTGGTTAGAACAAATCAAATCTCTTACACCGTTCAATTATGTCAAAAAGAAATAGAAATACCTGAACCTCCAATCTGCTTCTCATACAGGTGGTCTGGAGGTATAGTGTAAGCCAGAGATGGTTTATCTCCCTATGGTGAGACCTTATAGGATAGCATTGGTGTATGGCGTCCCACATATCTACCAGATAACTGAGGATATTTATAACCCCTCAGATACTCCACCTCAGTTAGAAGAAAACCCGCCCCCTATTACCTATATCACATACATGTGCTCACTTCCAGTTGCATGCCTTCATCTCTCTCATATCGCACTCGCCGTCTTTAGAAGTGCACCGCGCATGTCTGTAAACACAGACATGGCGGGGTTAACTTCACAGCGGCCTGCCACGCATGCGCCGGATCCCGCATCACCCGGGTAAAGCCGCGCAGGCGTATAAACCACCAAGCGCCGCTCAAGACGGCGCTACATAGGAGAAGCCAGGACTAGTGCTTCGCCTACGTATCTCACATGTAGAGTGCAAAATATGCCTATTTAACCAGCAGGTGCGCCGGAAAACAGTGTCCAGCAGTCTGCAGATACCCACTATAGGGCTCAGATGTAAGACACTGACCAAAGCTACATAGTGCCTCTATTAATTTATCTAAGTAGAAATAACATAAAGCTACATGGACACTAACCAAATAAAGTATGTATACCTTCACTTAATAAAGAAAAAAGGCAAGTTTGGAGAGGAGATGCAACATTCTGCAACAAGGACATAAGTACAGTGTGACATATATAGATAGATCACATAGGTATCTGGCATAAAAATTACAAATTTAAAGGGAATCTGTGTTCAAATGAGGGCTTATGTATATGGAAAAATATGTTCAAGCAGATGTTACAAGAGACACATAAACGACAGTGATTCATTCAACCCCTTTGGAAATACACAGTTGAGCCTATAATCCACTGTGTCTCCCGCTGTAGAATGAGTTTATCCCAATCACCTCCTCTAATTGGGGGTTTCACTAGATCAATACCTCTGAATTGCATTACATCAGTCCTACCATTGTGTTTTTCCCATACATTTCTCGCAATTGGTGTATCATGTTGTTTTTTGATATCTCCAACATGTTCACCTATTCTCCTCCTCAATTCGTGACGTGTTTTCCCAACATAGTTTAATCCACAGGGACAAGTGGCCAGCTAGACAACACCAATGGAAACACGGTTAATAAATCCTTTAATAGTGTATTTAGAAGGATTATCAGTGTCCCCAAATGTTTTACAGTTCGTAACATACTGGCAAAATTTACACATACCGCATTTGAAACACCCGTTGGGTTGTCTACTCAGCCACGTCTCCCTCTGTGGGGCCACAAAATGGCTTCTTACCAGTCGGTCCCGTAGGCTCCGCCCCTTACGATAGGTGATAGAGGGAACAGCAGGCAGTATCTCTTTGTGAATGTCATCTTGTAAAAGTACTTTCCAATATTTCCTGACAATTTCCTGGATTTTATCTGCCTGGGAATTATATTCCCCAATGATTCGCAGATCATTCCTTACAGTACCTCCATAATCCACCTGCTTCACTTTGGGGACCAGGCCAGCACGGTCCTCCTGAATTGCCTTCTGGTACACTTCCTTCAGGGATGATTGAGGATAGCCCCTACTTCTAAACCTCTCCCTTAGATCTGTTGCTTGACTCCTGAATGTCTGGATATCTGAGCAATTCCTCCTCAGGCGAAGATATTGCCCTCGAGGAATCCCCCTAACGAGGGGTCCCGGATGGCAGCTATCCCACCTGAGGAGGCTGTTTGTGGCAGTGTCTTTTCTAAAAACCTTCGTGCTTAGTGTATAATCAGCATTTTTAGATCTTGTTAGGTCAAGAAACGGTATTGTGTACTCGTTGGTAGTAAATGTGAATTTTAAGCCTATTGGATCATGATTTAGAGACTCAACAAAATTGACAAAAGGCAACATGTCTCTTTTCCAGAGCACAAATATGTTGTCTATATAACGCGCCCACATTACAACACGATCTATTCAAAAATTCTCTTCTTCTTCATTGAAGACAATAGTGTCCTTATTCAGCTATCACAATATCAGTGAAACTTCATTCTTGTGGGAGGATCAGTAGTTCTCCAGCAGCTCTTTCCTACAAGTCCCAGAATTCATTGCAATTACAATCTAGGACTTCTCTGCACCCGATCCCTAATCCTCCTAACATTTTTTTCAGCCCTGCCCTGTATGTTCTCACATCATTCTCAGACATGTACACCTCATACCCCTGCATCTCTGCTCCACTTCACTTCCTGGCTGCCTGCAGTAGACTGTGTGTGGCACAGTCACTAATCAGTTTGTATCATGGTAAAAATACATTCTTTCCTCATCCTATAATATATGTTATACATGTACACACACAACTTTCCCATCATTGTTACTCTGATTGCTGTGGGGAGTGTGGCATCACCCATCTTTCCTGTACACTGGCTAGCCTATATAGCATCCAAGAAAGGTGGGTAATGTCACATCCCCCACAGCAATTAGTTTTTTCTCTTGGGAAAGCTGTGTGCCTGCTGTAGTGGAAGTGGCATCATCCCTGCACCGAGTGTGATGTCAGGGCGGCATCTCATGACACTTTACCCTGGCACCACGACTATATAAAGAGCAGTAGGCAGTCTTTTTCTGAATGCTGATGGATAATCAAAGAGGTCCTAATGCACATTCAGCCAATTAAACAATGCAAGTATTCTGACCAGGTGAAAAAGTTATCACTGTATGTCTCCACATTACTGTACTTGAATGATTACATTCCTGTCAGCACCTCTGTTTGCATAGTGACTGATGAGTCACTAGAGGCAGCCAGATCTTACTCTGCTCAGGTCACACTACAGGGGAGTGTTTCCAAGCTGAGTCTGGCTTCAAAGCACACCCACTGATGACAAAATGTCCACTGAGACAAAAGCAAAACCATGTGATCAGTGAACGTCACATGGTTTGCAGGAAGTAGGAATGAGGGGAGAAAAGGGCTCTCTGTCTTGTTTTGCAAAGTTCTTTGTTGATTACAAAGTTCAATATATTCAAGCTGTGAGCTCCATAATAAATAAAATAGGTCCCGGAAAACCCCTTTAAACTAGATAAAGCTTCCAATAGGATGACATCACTATACATTACAGTGCAATTTTTCTCGCCTTCATGGATGCAAACTCTTCAATAACTTAATTAAACTCTATTACTTTTGCTGTCTCATATTCAATAAAGGTTAGAAAGTCTTTCCATAGTGGAACACAAATAGTTTTTTATAAGTTTTAGCTTACTAAAACTTCGTAAACAATATGCTACAGTTAAAAATGAGCGTAGTGCTGTCTCTATATTGGGATAGCAAGACTGAATGGAATAATTGTGGATCATTTGAAGGAGTACAAGTGGTGTTGCAGAAGCCACACCTGGATGTATTGCACCTACTGTATAGACTTGACCATAAGCCGACCCGGATATAAGCCGAGGCACCTACTTTTGCCACAAAAAACTGGGAAAACTTATTGACAATTATAAGCCATGGGTGGAAAATGCAGCGGCTACTGGTAGATTTCAAAAATAAAAATGGATACCAGGCAGGTATATGTCCTCAGGTAGGTAATAGGCAGATATATGTCCCCATAGGCAGACAATAGACACATTAGAGGCAGGTATATGTCCCCATAGGCAGGTCTAGGCAGGTTATAGGCAGGTATATGTCCCTATAGGTAGGGTATAAGCAGGTATATGTCCCCATAGGCAGGTAATAGGCAAGTTATAGGTAGGTATATGTCTCTATAGGCAGGTTATAGGCAGCTATAGGCAGGTTATAGGCAGGTATATGTCCCTATAGCTAGGTAAATATCCCTTACAGGCAGGGTTTAAAAAAAAAATAAAAATACAAGCACTTACCTCTCTCCCTCGCTGCTCCGACTCCCGGGCGCTCCATCTTCTGGCAAGTGATGTCATAAGGCCGAGCACGCAGCGTGATGACATAGCATGCTGCCTGTGATGGAAACTCCGGACAGCTTTAACTCCGGACAGTGCGGCCATCCGGAGTCCACTGCGGAGCAGAGAATGCTCGATCTCTGCTCCACAGTGGTATCTTCACCTGTATGCGCTCCCTGAGGAGTCGCATACAGGTGAAGAGTTCGTCGAAAGCGCCGGGCCACGGCAGCGCACGGACGCAGGTGGCTGACTCGGGATTTTGCTATATGCACTCCCTGAGGAGTCGCATTTAGCAGAAGCGTCCCTGCCAGTTCCCGGGCCATTGCAGCGCCCGAGCGTCGACAGTGACTCGAATATAAGTCGAGATAGGGTTTTTCAGCACATTTTTTGTGCTAAAAAAAAAGTTGGCTTATACTCGAGTATATACGGTACTTGAAATTTGAAACATTCTATTTCAGCACAGGATTCAGATGTATCGAAATCATTTTTATTTTAGTGCTAGATCTTTTGCTGCTTTCTGCAGATCAGATCTCTCCATGTGAACAAGTGCTGGACAAAAAAGAAATGAAAAATCCTCAGTAGTTTTCCTTAAGGTGTCTGACTTATAATAATAATAATAATAATCTTTATTTATATAGCGCCAACATATTCCGCAGCACTTTACAATATAGAGGGAATAAGCACAGACAAATCAGACATTACATTATAAAAAAAGCTACGTACAATCAGACACGCGGTGTGAGGGCCCTGCTCGCAAGAGCTTACAATCTATTAGGGTGTATGGGTGAAACAAAGGGTTACAAGTGCTTGGTTTACAATGGTCCAGCCTTGTTACATAAATATGGGGTAGTATACAAAAAAGTGGATGAACCTGCCATCCCAACAATACATCTATATACAGATAAATGCCTGTGGGTGCCAAAGTTTAGGAAGTGATGAATGTGTGACGGAATTTGGGGGGTTAACAATTAGGGATCTTGATAGGCTTGTCTAAGAAGATGGGTTTTCAGAGCTGGTAGGTGCAGTGTGGAGAGAGAAGTAAGCCAACTCCTCCACCCGGTCTGTTCTCAGGTCTGGGGGTGTGGGTGAAGTGTAGACCGCCGTAGGTGAGAGCGGGAGGGAAGCAGGTCTGATTGCTGGAGCCAAGTTTCTGTGAGAGCTAGGAGATTGAGGGAGTTTGAAAGGAACAGGTCAAAGGACAGCAGTTTAGTTTATTACCGACGGATCGGGCATTCCACAAAGCACACTTAACGGAAAAAGGAAAAGACATACAGCGAATAGCAAGCAGGTTAGTAGGGTTCCCGTGGGAGGAAAAGGAGAAGGGGGGATAAGAGGGGAAAGGAAGGTGGGCCGGGGTTGGGAGAGATGTTCCTGCAGCGAGAAGCAGGAGAATGAAAAATGATCGCAGATGGTTCAGTGATGAATATGGGTTTGCCGTTTGTGCTGCACCATGAAAAAGGGTGGTTTGTGGTAGTATAAGTGAGTAGTAGTGTGTGGGATGCGTGCATGGGAGAGGGAAGGAGAGAGGAGCTAATGTGGACAGAGTTGCTTGGAGGCATGACTGGGCGGTAGGACAGGAGGACAGGAGGTAAAAGGCAGCATGTCAAATCACAGATAAGTACGTCAAAACCCTTGGTAAAGTCAACTTGAAACTGATCTTCAGTGGACAGGGTTGATTGAATATCAGCCAACTTCTATAATAATAATAATCTTTATATATATATATTTCGCCAACATATTCCACAGCACTTTACAATTTGGAGGGTGAAGGTTCACACAAAAGACATACATTGCACAATGAAAAGCTACTTACAGATGAGACACAAGGGGCGACATGTATGATCAGGCTTTTCACCCGATTTCTGGTGTATACTGCGCCTCCCGGCCCGAATCCCGCTGTCGGACGCAGGGATGCGGTGTTAGGCGCAGCGTTCGCCACTTTCAGCTGCGCCCCGCATGAAGGGGCGGGCAATGGGCGTGGAGTGGGCGCGCTGTAGGCGTTCCGGGGCTGGACGCGGCGCGCTCGAAAACTCCGAGACATGTACGATGGCGAGTCGGTAAAGCGAGGCACAGTGCAGCGCTCGGCAGCTCCGACAGGCAGACTGGGTTTGTTTTGGTCTAAATGCTCCGGCAGAGGAGAAGTGAAGCAGGATCGCAACATGCGAGGAAGCAGATGGAAGATCGCAACAGAAATCTCGGGGCTCCGCTCCGTGCAGCAGGAGTATGATTCCGAAAAAATCGCCTTTATTAAAGGCGGAAACAGTGTCAGAAAAGGGGTGAACGTAAAAAATAAACATAATTAAAAAAAAATAACATTCCAAAACTCTAGAACGGCACAAAATCAAGGAATTATGATTTTGGTAAATTGCCGGGAAATACAGTAATTAAATTCTGAAACCTATTCTATTGGTCGGCATAAACCGGCCAATCAGAAAGGAGCGACATTTAAAACCATTAAAAACCTTTATGGGGAAGGATTGACCAATCAGAATCCACGGCGGGACAGTTCAAAATACAGTAAAAATGCTGAAAAGAGCTGATTGGTTAAGCTAGGGGGGACTTGGCTAGCTCAGCAATCGAATAGGAGCGACAGAGAACCATTAAAACCTATGGGAAACTATTGCCAATCAGAATAGGAGCGACAAAGACCTATTATTCCTATGGGGAGTTGGACCAATCAAAATCAAAGGCGGGACAGTTCAAAATACAGTAAAAAGACAAGAAAAGAGCTGATTGGCTGAGCTAGGGGGCTTGGCTATCCCAGCCAATCAGAGCACGAGCTACTTTTTCCCATTATAGTCTATGGAGAGATGGGTGCTCTGAAATCTCGGCGCTCAGCGCCGTGCGGCATTAAGTATTAATTAAAAAAATTTTTTATAAATGTAAAACATTTGTCAGATAAAGAGCCGGAACCCTTCTTTACAAATTAAGCAGTTAAAAAACCCGAACAACGCGTTTGTCGCCTGAGACGGCGCTACATTTGGGAATGGGATAGAGAGAATTTGCGGGAAAATACAGTAATTCAATTGGTTTAAGCTATTCTCATTGGCGGCATAAACAGCCCAAACAAAATAGGATGGACAATGTCCCATTAAACCTATGGAGGAGAATTGACCAAATAGAAATAGGAGCAAACCAATTTTCCCCTTTATCCCTATGGAGAAAAATTGACCAATCATATTCAAAGCGGGACAGTTCAAATACAGTAAAATAAAGCAGTAAAGACGTGATTGGGTTTAGCAGCGGGGGCTCATCCAGCTTAGCAATCAGGGTTTAAGTTTTTTTCTCATATGAGTTCTATGGGGAAAGAAAATTCTGAGCGTCTTAGTGATTGGCTAAGTTAAAAAGAGGCGGGCCCTTATTTGGCCATGGGAGAGCGAGCGACGCTCTATGGGTTTTCTAATGCAATCTGAATCAAATGTACACGGGCCGAAATCAAATTATAAATACAGAAGTGTCCTGTGTGTATGTAAAATGAATAATAAAGGGGGGTAACGAAAAAAAAATATTAAAAACAATAAAAATGATTATATTTCTTTATTTTGTTAGCCGGAGCATAGTATGGTGCACGAAAATAAAGAAAAAAACATAAAAGAAGTAAACCCCAAACAAAAATAAAATTTAAAACACAAAACTCTGCCCTTTTCCCCTTACAAACGCCAATGCCCCCAAAAAGATCAAAAATAATAAAGTACCCATAAATTTGGGACGCCAGTGCGTAACGACCACCTAAAATTGTCATGTTATTTTAACCCCTATGGTAACCCCTAAAAAAAAAAACAAAAATTTTTTTTTTTTTTTTTTTTCGGGCATGAAGTATTTACACCATTCCCGACATTGGGCGTATGCCATCGCCCTAGCGGGAAAGTGACTTCCACGGCAAACATGGACGTTATGCATACGGCCTGGCGATCGCGGGGGCTTGCGGCGAGCAGAGCAGAGATCGCAGGCATGGAACCTGCGGTAAATTACCGCTGGCTTCATTGCCCCATCACCCCCGGCCGGAGTGAGCTACCGGGGCCGAGGGTGTGTTGAAATACGCATTCATCTACCGCAAGCTGTCATGGCCGCAGATAATGATGCCGCTGGCAGGAGGAGTGAGCTCCCTACTGCCTGACGATCGGCGAGGCAAGCGGCACCAGATGCGCTCGGCCCGTTCTCTACAGGACTCGGGATTTGCTGTCTGAAATGGCATTCCGGGAAGTCTGGTGACGTCACCATGCCCACATGCATTGTGGGCATGGTGTTCACTAGTTGCCATGGCGTACCCTATGGCACAGCAGAACGCTGTGTGCAAAAGGATGCCTCTTCAAACAGCAATCTACTGATTGCTTTCCCCTGAGGGGATTTGCAGGTTACAATTCCTCACTGGGAAAATTAAAAAATGTGAAAAAAGTAAAAAAAAAAGGTAAAACACAAAAAAAAATACAATTAAAAAACATACACTGCCCTTTTCCCCTTTACCAAAACGCACTCGCCCCAAAAAGATCAAAAAAGAAAATAAAGTTTACCCATATTAGGTATCGCCGCTCTGTGCGTTAACGATCCACCCTAGAAAGAAATCTGTCACGTTAATTAACCCCGTATGGTGGAATGCCGTAAAAAAACAAAAACAAAAAAACTGGTCACAGAATTGCGATTTTTGTTGCATCCTGCAGCACATAAATGGAATAATAAGCGATCAAAAAAACTCATATAACGCCAAAGTTGTACCATTAAAAACGTCAGTTTATCCCGCAAAAAAAATGTTCTTACCACGTCTCTGTATACGGAAAAATAAAAAAGTTAGGCTCTCAGAAGACAGCGATGCATTAAATATTATTTAACACAATTAAAATCACTATTTTTTTTTTAAAGTGCTTCAAATTAAAAAAAACTATATTAAAAAAATAGGGTATCGCCTGAAATCGTATCGGACCCCTGAGAGTAAAGCTAACTGGTCATGGGATGACTGACGGGTGAGTGCTGTGAAAAATAAAAATAAAAAACACTTACTAGGATTGCAGTAAGTATTTTCTTCACCCTCCCTTTCCAAAAAAACGGATTTAAAACTGATCAAAAAGTCTGGTCCCCCCCAAAAATGATTCCAATAAAAAACGTTCAACTCATTCCCGCAAAAAACAAGCCCCTAACAGCTCCGTACACAGAAAAATAAAAAATTTATGGGCTCTCGGACTATTGGCGATGCAAAAAACGTTGGTTTTTTTTTGAATAAAAGTGTTTTTTATTGTGTAAAAAGCAGTAAAAACATAAAAAAAAAAATACAAAATTGGGTATCGCTGTATCGTTTATTCGACCTGCTGTTAATACTAGGGCATGTCAGCTATACTGACGGTTGACCGCTGTTTTAAAAATAAAAATAAAAAACACTTACCAGGAATGCTGTTATTTTGTTCAAAATGCCTCACAAAAACCTTAATAAAAAGTGAAGATCAAAGCTGGCATATGGCCCCCCCCCATAAATAGGAACTAATAAAAAAACATCAATACTCAATCCCACAAAAACAAGGCCCATTATCAGCTCCGTATTCAGAACAATGAAAACGTTATGGCTATCAGAATAGGAAACATGAATAAACGCGTAATTTTTTTTATAGTCCTGTTTCTATTGTTGTAAAAGTAATATAACATAAAAAAACTATATAAATTCTATATCATTGCAATTGTACCGACCACCATAGTTAAGATATCTGTCATTGATTTACTGCACGGTGAACGCGTGTAAAATTTGAAGCCCAAAAAACAAATGGCGGAACAGCGTTTTTCCCTCATTTTCATAGCCCAATGCAAAAAAAAAAAAACTTTGGAAACACCTGTGCACCTAAATGTTTACAATACACCCCTAGATGAGAATCTATGGGAGCGTGCTGAAATCCTAAAGGGGGTGACTTCTGGAAGGTTTCCACTGTTCTGTATTTTGGGGGCTTTGTTAATGCGACGAAATGGCCCCACCAACTCTGCGTCCAAAATCCAAGTCACCCACTCCCTCCCGATTACGCCCTGCCATGCGGCCCAATCAGCCGTTTACACCCACATGTAGGGTATGGCCGAAACTTGGAAGAAATTTGCGTAAAACCACGGTTTTTGGGTGTTTTTTTTTTCCTGGATTCCTTGTGAAAATAAAAATTTTCAGCTAAAACTGCAGATAATTGGAAAAAAATGTTTTTATAAAATTTTACAGCCTAACGCTTAAAAAAGTTTTGTGGACACACCTGTGGGGTTTCGATATGCTCACTACACCCCTGGATATATTCCTTAAGGGGTTGTTTTGTAGTTTCCAATTTGGGGGTATTTTTAGGGGCATTTATTAAGTTTTAGCACCTTAGGGTTGTCGCAAAACTTGAAAATGGCCCCCTAAATAAAATTCGTTAATGAAATATGAGGGACCCCCAGAGTCAGTAGGTTGTCCTCCTATTCTGGGCTTGTGGTTGAGCCAAATGCACTAGGGCCACATATGGGTTATCTCTGAAAACGGAGGAATCTGGGGAATTCAATATTTACGTATGCTTTTCCCTGATCACATTTACGTATTCTTGTGAATAATGCATCGAATTGAAAATCTGCAAAAAAAAGTAAAATTTTGAAACTTCCACTTCCACTTCTGCTTTAATTCCTGTGAAAACACCTAAAATGGGTTTAATAAACTTCCTAAAGGCGGTCTTGAATACTTTAAGGGGTGTAGGTTCTTAGATGAGGTCATTTATGGGGGGTATCTAACTTACTGGCAATCAAAAACACGTTAGAACTGGGGATAGGTTCCCTAATAAAAATGTTGTATTTGCAAATCTTTGTTGAAAATATTTGAACACATTTACTTAATAAATTTCTAAGCCCCCTAATTTCGTAAAAAAAAAAAAAAAGACATTTAAAACATTAGGCCAAATACTTACAGCAGACATATGGTAGATGCTAGTTATAAACTATTTTGGTGGAATAACTATCTTGTCTTACATGCAGAAATTTTTGAAGTTTTAAAAAATTGGTAAATTTTTCAAATTTTTCACGTTTTTTTTGATATTTTTCACAAATAAACAAGCATATTTTTTGGACCAAAATTTTTTACTATCTTAAAGTATAAATGTGTCACGAGAAAACAATCTTGAATCACATGGATAGGTTAATGTGTCAAAAAGTTATTCTCACATAAACGTGGACACATGTCTGATTTCAAAAAATGGGCTCTGTCAGAGAGGCCCAAAACTCGGCTTCGGCGGGTAAGGGGGTTTAATAAAAAAATATTTTTTTATTAAATGTAAAAACATTTCAGATAAAAGAGCGAACCCTTCTTTCAAATAAAGCAGGTTAAAAACCCGACAACGCGTTTTGTCGCCGAGGACCGGCGCTACATTTGGAATTGCAATATGAGCGGAATTGCCGGGAAATACAGTAATTCAAATTGTTTAAGCATTCTTCATTGGTCGGCATAAATTAACAGCCAATCAGAATAGGAGGACAAGTTCCCATTATAAACTATGGAGAGAAATTGACCAATCCAGCATAGGAGTGACCAATGTCCCATTATTTCCTATGGAGAAAAATGACCCAATCTATTCAAAGGCGGGACAGTTTCAAAATACAGTAAAGTGCAGAAACGAGCTGATTGGTTGAAGCGGCGGGGGCTCGTCCAGCTTGCCAATCAGAGCGGCCGAGCTACTTTCTATAGAGTTCTGATGGGGAAAAGAAATTCTGAGCGCGCTCAGTGGATTTGGCCTAAGTTAAAAGAGGGCGCCGTTATTTGGACCCAATGGGAGGACCAACGAAAAAAAAATATTAAATCAATGAAAATCATGTTTTAATTTCTTTATTTTCGTTACGCCAAGGGATCATTAGTATGGGTGCAACGATATTCCGGCAATTATCTCTATTGCCAATTCCCTATGTAACGGCCGGGTCTCGGCGGGGGTCAAACGCGTTGTTGGGGTTTTTAACTGCTTTATTTGTAAAGAAGGTTCTGCTCTTTATCTGATATGTTTTACATTTAATTAAATAATTATTTGTTTGATTTAAGACTTCATGCCGCACGGCGCTGAGTATGTTCTGAGCGCCCATCTCTCCATTGACTATAATGGGGAAGTATGCTCGCGCTCTGATTGGCTGGGATAGCCAAGCCACCGCTAGCTCAGCCAATCGCTCTTTTCTGTCTTTTTTTACTGTATTTTGAATTATCCCGCCGTGGATCTGATTGGTCTAAACTTCTCATAGACTAGAATGGGTCGTTTCGTCCTATTCTGATTGGTCAATAGTTTCTCCATAGGTTTTAATATGGGTTTCTGTCGCTCTATTCTGATATGGATGGAGTAGCCAAAAGTCCCCACGGTAACTTAACAAATCAGGCTCTTTTCTGCATTTTTACTGTATTTTGAAATGTCCCGCCTTTTGATTCGATTGGTCAAGCCTTTCCCCATAGGGTTTTTATGGTTCACTGTCGCTCCTATTCTGATTGGCCGGTATTATGCCGACCACTGAGGAATAGGTTTTCAGAATTTGAATTACTTTATTTCACGGAAATTGATCAAAATATAAATTTCTTGATATTGCGCCGTTCTCGAGTTTAGGGAAAGTGTTTATTTTTTAAAAATGTATTTTGTTTATTTTTTACATTCAGCTCTTTTTCTGACATGTTTTCCACCCTTTTTAAGGCGATATTTTCGGGATCCTACTCCATGCTGCACAGGAGCTGAGCGCCGAGATTTTGTGTAGCCATTTCTATGTTTCCTCGCATGTTCGATCCTGCTTCACTTCGCCTTGCCGGAGCATTTTGGACCAAAAAAAAACAGGTCTGCCTGGTCGGAGCTGCCGAAGCGCTGCACTGCGCCTTGCTTTGCGGACTCGCACCATCGTACTTGCTCGGAGGTTTTCTGAGCGCGGCACGTCCCGCCCCGGAACGCCACACCGCGGCCCACTTGGCCCACCCCTTCATGCGAGGCGCAGCCAAAGAAGTGGCGAACGCTGCGCCTAAACTGCATCCCTGCCCCGACAGCGGGAGTCGGGCCCGGGGGGGAGGCGCAGTATACGCCAAAAAAAACAGGCGTAAAGCCGATAATTACCATGTCGCCCACAGTGCGCCTGACTGCAGGAGTACTTTGCAGGGACAGCTTCTGGAAGGCTCCTAGGTCCCCAGGACTGACTGTACAGACATTCCCCAGGCTCCATTGGACAATGGGAACCCCGGTGACCCGATGGAGCAGGGAATCCCCTTTGATTATGTGGTGGTCACAGACTGCAGCAATCAAAGGGTTAGACGGCGGGGATTGGAGACTTCCTCCGATCCTTGCCATTCACAGAGACTGCTCCAGGAATGTAGATGTTAAGTAGAGCTCTGTTACTAGCGCAGTTGCAGCGACGGGAGCAGCAAATCCCGTCTGTAGGCAGCGAGGTCTTTAGGCTCAGCTGCCAACAGAGAACACAATCCGCCCGCCATCAAGAGGCAATAGCCGCGGTCGTTAAGGGGTTGATAATAAATAAAGGGGCTGTTACTATCATTCCATGATAGCTTCGATGGGGTCTGTTTGGAAAAAGAAGCTGACTTACATCCCTGACTTAGACCTCCTTTTCCACTTGTTTTTTTAAATCTTTTTACTGAAAGGTAGGACTATATTTTACTGCAAATTACATTGTTTTTGAATTTCAAAATTATTCTAACTTTTTTCCTTTTTTTCTTTTTTTAACAAAACCAGTTATGATTAGAAAACTGAACCCCACCCCCCCCCCCCCCCCCCCCCCCGAATTTATGGCCTCCTCAAAGGAAGCCAGAAGTCTTAGAAGCCAATCCTCCAGCAAGTTCATCTTTTTGGCACAACCATAATCAAAGCACGACAGAGAATACCTGCAGCCAGGGCATCAAATTATCGTTTCCTTGCTTTTCACTTAGTGATAATCGTGAACAAAGCGAAGATTTTCACACTCATGAACAGAAACTCCCACAAACCCAAGGAGCCAAAGAAAATTCCAGCTTTTTCGAAAAGTGAGCTTTATTTTGGGTTTTGGGAGTTACATATTTGTAGAATTGTCAATGGCAAAACAGACAGAGTTTCCCATATGATCACTCACCACTTCACCCAAAGGGGAGGTTAATAGTTTGGTTGGCATGCACAGATTGGGCCCATAGAAATTACAAAGGTGAGCTTGTTTCTACGAAAAAGGGGGGAAAATTGGACTGACTTTACTGGAACTAAGGTGGAGGCTCAGCACCGGGGGGTAATAGAGAGCACAACTTTCTATATCACCAAAAATTTTCGCAGCGCTGTACAGAGTTGCCACAGCACATTGCCCCTGTCCCCATGGGCTAGAGTCAAATTCCAGATTAAAGGGGTTTTGCACGAAGTAAATGAGGGGACTTGCAATTAATTGTAAACTTTTCACCATGTTCCTTATTTAAAATTCTGGACCGTTTTTGTTTAGCGCCCTTTTAGTGAGCCATTGTTTACTGCTCGTCTCCAGGGGAAGACCTGGGGCTGAAGCTCCTCGGGTCTGGTCGCACAACCCAGGACAACCCTTCTCCAGCAGTACGAGTGTTCGGGGACCCCATTTGTTGTCATTCTTCTCCTGTCCTTTCATATCCTATTAATAGTCAAACCATTGCAAATAAATTAAAAAAATAAACCTCAGTGAGGTCTGTTATTGTAAAAAAAAAAATCCACAGGTTTGGTTCTGAAAGGATTTGAACCTAGGACCCTTGTGTCGGGAAAAATAAAGGCATTCCTCTAAGCTACAGTGTAGCACTTGTACCTCTGAAAAAATTTAACAGACCTTTCTTTACTAAGAAGGAAAGGCCTGTGATGTCATCCTGCGGGGTTCACATATCTACAATTCAACAAATCACACACGCCCCCTTCTAGCACCACAGACCAAGAGCGGGAAATGCAGGAGGTATGAGATGAGATCGTGGCAAAACCCCTTTAACTTTAGTATGTTTTGGAGTGTGGGTGAAACCAGAGAACCCGGAGGAAACCGACGAGAGCACAGGGAGAACATTCAAACTTCTCGAACCACTGAGTCACCACGCTGCACTGTACTAATCACTGAGCCGCCATACTGCACTATGCTACCACTGAGCCACTGCGACAGTGTTCTTACCACTGAGCCACCGTGCTGCACTATGCTACCGCTGAACCATTGTGCTGCAGTGTGCTAACCACTGAGCCGCCATACTGCATTATGCTACTGCTGAGCCTCTGTGCGACAGTGTGCTAACCACTGAGCCACTATCCTGTACTGTGCTAACCACTGAACCACTATGCTGTACTATGCTAACCACTGAGCCACTGTTCTGCACTGTGCTAACTACTGAGCCACTGTGCTGTACATCCGTGTGACATGTTGCATTGTTTTGCTGGAAGATCCCATCTCCCCAGGGAAGACAATCAGCATATATGAGTGTACGTGATCTGCCAGGATGGATTCATATCACATGAATGAGTGGTCCAGAGAATGCCCCGAAAACCATCACCAGAGCATAACGCTGCCACTACCAGTTTGTGTTCTTCCAGAAATGGTTGCAGGGTGCTTGTTCTCTGATGTATGTCGCTTGACACGGCAATGTCCATCCGTTCCATGAAACAGAAAATGTGACTCATGGAAGAAGATAACCCTTCACCAATCAGCGGAGTCCAATTCCGATACAAGCCCCAGTTCTACCTGGGATATACGGTTACAGATGCAGCTGGATAATTAACAAATGCTCACACATCCATCCACTAGGTGGGCAGTGCCGATACTGATACCGATACTGGATTTTCATAGTTTTTTCAAATTTGAAAACCAACCAGCATCCATCCCCATAGACTTTCATAGAAAATTCGTTCAGCAGTCCACATTAAATGGTTTTCTGCCGGACTTTTTTTACACCGCCAGTATTCCGAAAAACTATCAGCATGCACAATCTTATGTGCAATTTTTGGGCAGAATGTGTGTATTTTAATGGCTGAGGGGTAAGGCAAATCTGCAAACCTCTGACAGAACTGTCCCCCAAAACCATCAAAAAGTCAACAAAATACCATCCGGGTTCTTAAGACAGAATCCGACCTTTTTTTGTCACTGCTGTGTGGACACACTTTTAATCGCCGTAGATCGTGAAAATGACACTTCCACAACTTGGCATAAGGTAGGGGCCAAAATTAACATAGGCTGCACTTGTCGGGCTGCAGCTTACCCCCTCCACACCCCCAGGGGACTAACCCTGAACACTCCAGGACCATGTTAAAATTTCACCAGAACATCCAGGAATGTGCATTTTGTGGCAAAGGTTCACAAAACCCGGCCCATTTTCTTTTTCAAGGCCCCTAAAAAAATTTCCCTTTGCAGGGCCCTTTGGGTTTTGTTGCTGGTAATGTATTTTTGTTTTTTTAGTTATTTTACATGGAAGTGTGAGACATGGAAAAACGGGGCAGACTGCGACAGACATGTCTTCCCCTCGGAATTTTTTTAGTTTCTAATATGAACTTTTATTTCCCACAGTTTATTCAAGCAACACGGTTCGTTTACTTTTGGAGACAGACAGATATTCCCAGATGATACAACGCATGAAGAAGAGTCCCTTATGGTATCACAGAAACCCAACTATGACTTGTCCCAGGATTTTACATGTAGCTCTAATAGACAGACCCCATCAGCTACAAAAAAATCTTGGAGAGTTTTTTCCTACCCTTTTTCTTTAAAAATGCTGAATGTAAAAGGTAATGAATGTTTGGTGTGTTTAATATATCCAAAAACCATTTTTTAAGGGAAAAGCTTTTTACGGGCTGCGAACAAAACTTAAACAAGAAAGAAATTTCCTCAGGTTTTTAAAACCAGACTCCTATCTAAAAGGGCAAATGCTAACCACCTTTGAGCTACCAACTCTTACAAAACACCCTTTTGGCTAAGTGAGCACACGTGGGGAAAGGCAGGGTTTGCAAAGCTGCGGCATTGCATCATTGCATTCAAAAAAATCATAAACCGTTTTTGAAAACACGAAAGTGAAGCAGACAACCCGGCTAAAATGCTTTGTGAAAAAAATGACTAGAACCAAAGAAAGACCCCACACAAATTTGACCTGAAAACTCTTTCCCTAAATCTGTCACAAAAAACCTGCTGCTAACCCTGACTCTAACACATAGGCGCCACTGGCTCTATTTTATCCCTGAAGGAATCCCTAACAATGTCCCTCAGTTATGCAGACCCTAACCAAATAGCACACAACTATCAAGGAGAACTCAGGAATAGAACACACTGAATAACTGACACAGGGCAGAACTAGAGTAAAAAAAATTTAAAGGGAAAACGGGGCTTTTACTAACAGGATAGAAAACAAACCAAAAAACAAAACGACAAAATACATAGGATGCTAGAAAAAATGAAAAGCAATCAAAAGACTCAAGCTCTCAGATAAACATTATACTCTGCTTTAATTGCCAAGTGAAACTCAGCCCTATAGAGGGATAGCAATCAGCCATTCCAACTAACCAAGCTCACATGTGTCACAGGGTCAGCTGATACTATGCAAGCAGATCAAAAACAAGCTCTCCTAAAATAACCTGCCCCAGCCCCAATGAAACCAGCTTTATAAAGGGGCTATCAATCACTTTTCCCCTAATCAAGCTCAATGTGTTCTGAGTATGGCTGAACCAGGTCCCTGTACAGGGAACCCCCATAAACAAAATGGAGAACACAGTGCCCCCTGTACTGGGAACCCCCCAAGGGGAAATGGAGAAGACAGGCTCCCTCTGTACGGGAACCCCCCATAAATAAATGAGAACACAGTGCTCCCCTGTACTGGGAACTTCCATAAAACAGAATAGAGAACACAGCGCCCCCTTAACTTGGAACTTCCTAGAACTGAATGAAGACCGCGCTCCCCGTACGGGGAACCCCACAGAATAGAATGGAAAACACACGTTTCCCTGTACGGGACTCCCATAGAACAAAAGGGGAGAAAAACCAGCGCTCCCCTGTACGGGGAATTCCCATAGAACAGAATGGAAAACACGCGCTCCTCGTATTGGGGAACTCTCATAGAATAAATGGGGAAAACAGGGCTATCCGTACGGGGGAACTCCCTAGAACAAAAAGAAACCAGGCTCCCCTGTACCGGGAAATCCCCATAAAACAAATGGAGAACACACCCCTCCCCTGTACTGGAACTCCCAAGAACAGAATGGAGAACACACGCCCCTGTACGGGGAACTCCCAAAGAATAAACCAAAAGGCTCCCTGTACTGAAAACTCCCACAGAATAAATGGAAACAACAGCCTCCCCGTAGGGGAACCCCATGAACAAAAAGGGGAACACGCGCTCCCCTGTACGGGGAACCCCCCATAAAACGAATGGGGAACCACGCTCCCCCTATTTTGGGGGAACTCTCATAGAACAAATGGAGAATACAGGGTTTTCCCTGTACTGGAACTCCCATAGAACAGAATAAAGAACACACGCTCCCCTGTCCCGGAACTCCCATAGAACAGAATGGGAACACAGCGCCCCCCTGACGGGGGAACTCCCTAAAAACAAATAAAGAACACAGCGCTCCCTTTCTGGGAACCCCAAAAGAAAAAGGGGGGGAAAACAGCGCTCCCCTATACGGGGAACTCCCATAGAACAAATGGAGAACACAGCGCTCCCCTGTACGGGAACTCCCATAGAACAGAATGGGAACACAGCGCTCTCCTGTACGGGAGCTCCCATGAACAAAATGGAGGTGTGGCAACCCGACCGATTTCCATTTTTAAAAAGAGATTTTTGGTTCCCTTTCCAAGATAGTTGCGGGACCAGAGGGGGGGACCTGACTTCTCAGCCTTGGTTTACTCTAATACAAATATCAGTGGCACACAAAATCAAGTAAACATCAAGGAAAATTAGGATATTGGAAATGCTTACGCTAAGGGGAAAATAGAAAAACCCTTTGGGATTCTTAATTTACATTTTTTGTCAAAGATTGTAAAAACCACCTCCCAAAGCGTCAAGGGATCCCACACAGGTATCCCAAACCCTAAACATGTTACCTCACTATCACTCCCTAGATGTTTAGTCATGTGCACCTATCTTACGTTTTTCAAATATTGGATTGCACACCTAATTGTTTTTTGAATCTTGGCTTGCTGCACTCCCCCCCTTTTAAACTAGTCAAGTTTTAATTAAAGTAGGCCTAACTCCCTGGAATTTTGTAGTCTGAAATGGACTCCTAGTGAGGTAACTGTCATTAGGGACTCCCTTTGTGCTGGGAACCCCCTTACGCTATTGGGAGGTGAGCTTAATACAATCTTGATCAAATACTGTAAACTAAGACCCAGGTTTTTCAATGTTCCTTCAGTAAGCATTAAAAATTTTCCTATATACCTTTGATTTTCCTTAGTTTTTTGTGCCATGATATTTGTAAAGATTATGTATTCCCTTTTTCATGTGCACCTACTTACGTTTTTTAAAAATATATGGATTTTCACACCCCAAATTGATTTTTGAAGCCTTTGATGGCTGTCATACATGTCTGACATGAGAACACCTGTTCATGTCTCCTCTGCTATGTTTTTGTGTTGAGTGGTGCTCTCTGGTCCAGGAGCAGAACTCTACAGGAGATCTGATAGAGGAACAACCGTGGAAGTCAGACCTCAGCCAATCAGAATGTTATGGCGTATGCTAGCGATACTCCAGAGCATTTGAAGTTAAATCCATTTGCTTTGCTCCATGTTTCCTATTTCTATGTTAGCTTTCTATAGTTGATTGTATTGCGTATAAGGAGTACAGTGCGGATTGTCTAATTATATAACAAATATCTGATGGTCTCAGTTTTAATGCCATGTTTTTCTGTTCTCAGCAAACACTTCATACGGGATCCTGAAACCTGTCTCTGAGATTCGTATCCTTTCTTTCCATTTGTATTCCAGAAAACTGGTGGGGGGGCAGTTGAAGCCCCGAGCAGGGCCCTCACACTGTCTAGGAGTAAGGGTATGTTCACACACCCAAATCAGTGTTAAAAAAAAAAAACCCTTTTTTCATTTTCATTTGATTTCCTATTAAAAAAGTGTTTAGTTCCCCAATATTGTTTTCCCCCGCATTTCCGTTTTCTTTTGGTCTGTTTTTTGGGCCCCCAAACTTCATTGTTCATGTCAATTCTTGAAGCTGAAAATTCACATAGGAATCAATGGAGAGCTTCAAAACCTCGTCCAAAACCTCTGCGTGATCTTAGACGCAGTTTTTGGTGCATTTTTCGGCGCAGTTCTTGCCCCATTGAATTTTTGGGTGTTTCAGAAAGAAAACAGTGTTGGAAAACTTCGTTGAAAACCTGATCAAATCCTTGTCAAAGGAGGTTTTGATGCTGATTGGGATGCTGAAAATTTACCAATGACCAATATCCAGTTACACAGGGTCTGCAGACCCGTACATAATTTTCCTTTGTACATGACCTATAGGGTAGATACCCGTGTACACAGGGTCTGCAGATGTATATTTCCCCCATACAGTGACCATAAATAGGTAGATAGCATGACCCATAGGCTCTGAACTGTAATTACCCCCATACAGTTTTCCATATAGGGGGTTAGTTATTTTACACAGCTTTGCAGAAATGTATATTCCTCCATACGTGACCAATAGTGGTAGAACAAGGGGACACGGCTCTGCAGACTGTTATTAACCCCCATACAGTGACCATATGTGGTAACACCATTACACAGGGTTTGCAGACTGTTTTACCTCAATACAGTGACGATAAGTGGAACACCAGTGTACACAGGCTCTGCAACTGTATATTACCATCATACAGGACCATAAGTATAAACCGGGGACACAGGCTCTGCAGATTATATTACCCCATACAGTGACCAATAGGGTAGATTTCCCGTTAACAGGCTCGCAGACTGTATATTTTCCCCCATACAGGGCCATAAAGTGGTAGACACCAGTGTAAACAGGCTCTGCAGACTGTATATTACCACCATACAGCGACCCTTTAGTGGTAGATACCAGTGTACACAGGCTCTGCAGACTGTATATTACCACCATACAGTGACCATATAGTGGTAGATAACCAGTGTACAAAAGGCTCTGCAGACTGTTATATAACCACCATACAGTGACCATTTAGTGGTAGACACCAGTGTACACAGGCTCTGCAGACTGTATATTACCTCCATACAGTGACCATATAGTGGTAGAAACCAGTGTACATAGGCTCTGCAGACTGTATATAACCACCATACAGTGACCATTTAGTGGTAGACACCAGTGTACATAGGCTCTGCAGACTGTATATTACCTCCATACAGTGACCATATAGTGGTAGAAACCAGTGTACATAGGCAATGCAGACTGTATATAACCACCATACAGTGACCATATAGTGGTAGACACCAGTGTACACAGGCTCTGCAGAGTGTATATTACCTCCATACAGTGACCATATAGTGGTAGACACCAGTGTAAACAGGCTCTGCAGACTGTATATTACCTCCATACAGTGACCATATAGTGGTAGACACCAGTGTACACAGGCTCTGCGGACTGTATATTACCTCCATACAGTGACCATATAGTGGTAGAAACCAGTGTACATAGGCTCTGCAGATTGTATATTACCTCCATACAGTGACCACATAGTGGTAGATACCAGTGTAAACAGGCTCTGTTGACATATGAGTGATTACAGTGCAGTTACATCTTATGACTCACAGGTGACGTTTGTCTGACGAGTCTTGACGTTTCCTCTTTTGTTCTATATCCGGTCCAGACTGACATGATGACTTCTCCCAGCCACCACACATCCCTGCAGATTTGGACACAAATATCTTAGAAATCTCACTTTTCAGAGGGGTATAGGCCATAGCTTAGAAGAACAAAGGATTCACCCCCTGTAGATTGTGTTACCCCTCAGAATCATGTTACCACGTAGACCCCCATTAGCTAGGTTGGAAGGCCCTAGGTAGGTATGTTGGTAGACTCCAGGTAGGAAGGCAGTACATAGGCTCCAGGTAGGTAAGTAGATTGGTTCTAGATAGGTAGGCAGTAGTTAAGCAGGTCTCGGTTTATTTAGGTAGGTTACAGGTAGGTAGGTAGATTGGCCCTAGGTAGGCTGTAGTTAGGCCTCAGTTAGGTAGACAGTCCCCAGGTAGGTAGGTAGTGTCAGGGTTAGGCGGCGCTCAGTCTGCAGGGAGCAACGTTCTGCATTAGCTGATCAGCAACCCCACCCTGATAATAATTCTGCTGGAAGCTGTGTGAGTGACAGAGGCCCAGCCACTCCGGACAGGGGGCGTGTTGCAGCAGCCAATGGGCGGACCCTGAGGCCGCTCCAATCAGCCTGCAGGAGTGGTATCCGGGAATCACATTTAAACTCCCTGCAGGCTGAGTGCTGCGCATGTGATATTTCCTGGCTGCCTAGTTTCCTTGTGTTTTGTATTGTGCTATTAACTTGTGTACCAGACCCCGGCTTGTTTACTTACCTCGGCTTGTCATCTGATTTTGTACCTGGGCCCCCCGTTCGTTTTTTGACCTCGGTTTTTACTTTTTTACCCCTCGGTTTTTTTTGTGGTTTGGGCCCCCGTTCCTTTTTGGGGTTTTTGCCCGGGGACTGTCTGCCCCTTTTTTCCCCCTCCTGGGGCCCCCCACCCCACTTGGGCACCCGAAGGGACTGTCGAAAAATTTTGGGGTTTCTCCCCTCCCTTGGGCCCACCCACGTCAAGTAGGCAGGGACAGTGGGTTGGGGTTCCCAGTCGGGGCCCCCAAAAGAAATTCTCTTTGATGTGAAAATTACCCGGGCCCAAAACCGTCTTGCTCTCAAAAGGCTATGGACCCCAGGGAAATAGCTTTTGGTAGACCCAGATGAAAGGGGCCCTTTTAAACCAGCTAGCCCGGGATCTGGCCCCTGAGGGTAACCCAGCAGGAGCACCCTTAAGTCAGAGTGTTCCTGACTACTTTGCCCCCCGGGGAAAACCCCCGATTCAGTTTCCCCTAAATTAAATCTCGGGAAAACAGAAGGGCCCTTTTTTCTGCCCATTTGGGGAAAAGAATGTCGCCTTTTATTTTTTAGGCTCTGCCCACATACCTCGGGCAATGAGGAGCAAAAAAGGGGGAAAATTGTTTTTGTCCCTCCCTTCGGGTCCCCCCTTTTTTTCTTTACCCCCTGAATCGCCGGGAAATTTTTTTTCCGGGAAAGGTTTTTTCCCCTCCTTAGGGGTACTTTTGATGACCCTGATGGGGAAAAGCTGTGGCCGGGAGGCTCGGGCTGACCCCCCTTGGGGCCCGTGTAAAAGGACTGTGGGAGGAGTTTTACAAAAAATTTCGCAGTGGGTGTTTTTCCGCCCTGGGGGGAAACGTCGAGCTCTTGGATGCCAGTTGAAATCAGGGTTAGCTGCCCAATGGGGAAGGTTTTAAATTGGGGGTTTACCCTCCCCTTTGGTTTTTAGAGAGGTACGGGCACTAAACGTTCGTCTGGACGGGACGTTTTGGGGAAAGGAAACGTGGGGAAAAAGGCCCCTTTTCCCGGTGGCCCACACCAAGGGTTTCACCTCAAAACCCCGTTGTTTCCCGTTTTAAAACCCAGAGGAGCCCATGAAGTGGGGGATTTTTCCCAAACGACTTCTGTTTGTGACCGTGGGCCCCCTACTCGCGCCCCCCAGGGGTTTTTGTTTTCTACTGTGGCGAAAGGGAAACCGGCTTTCGGGAGTCCCTCCAAACAAAAAGAAAAACCCCAGAAAAAATCCAGCCCCCTAGGTGACCCTTGAAAGGAAGAATCCCAAAGGGAAACAGGAAATTTCCTCTTGTACCCAAAAAATTGGGTTTGGCTCCCAGTTAAAAGATTCATTTTTTTGTTTGTCGGGTTTTTCTGGGAAAGGGGTTTTTGTGGTTTCCTGGGCCCCAGTTCCAATATTGAAAAAGCTTTCCTTTTCGCCTAATGTCGGGCCCTCCCTTGGAGGCCCTCTCTCTGGCCCCTTTCGGGTTGTGGCATTGCCTTTTAACTCCTGTCACTCAGAGGGGGGTGCCGTGGGCCCTTTTTTGGTTCCCCCCCCAAAGCCCTTTGTCCCTACCTCTTGGCGTGCTCCCCTAGGGGGAAGACCCCAACTGGACAAACACCCCCTACGTTTGCTAAGTGAAAGGGCCCGTAAGGAAAAATCAAAGTCCAACGGGTCCAGGTGGGGTCAAAAGTAGGGAACGTTTTATCCCAAGGGAAACGTAACCCAAAAAGAACAGTCAAAAGCAACCCGGGGTCCAAACAACGGTCAGGGGGGTAGTACAAAGTCGGAGGAAAAAGGCCCCGAGGTAAAGGAAGGGGACCCCGAGGTAAAGAATGGGGAGCGAAAAATCCCAAAACAGGAAACACGGGAAAAGTAGAAAGGGGGAACCTTTCTAAAGGCGGGACTGAGAAAAATGGGGGAGTTTAAATGGGGAAACCCCAAAAGCCCCCCCAAAGCAGACGATTGGGGGGCGCCCTCGGGCCTCTATTGGCCAGTGCGCCCACACCCTCTGATTTGATTGGGAAAGGTGAGCTATCACTCCTAAGCTCATCCCCCCGGGCTTTTTCCCCCGGGGGGTTGTGTCGACTAAATAGGGGATTAACCCCTCCGTGCCTTGCTGCTTCACGGCGGAAACGGTCCCGAAACCCAGTCCCCCCCCTTTAAGGAGGGGCCACTGAAACCCTTCCCGGGTTTGGGTTTTGTCCGGGGGGGGTTTTGTGGAATTCCCTGATCGGGGGATTCGGGCGTAAATGAACCGGGCCCGGGCCCCACGACTCCCCCTCCGGGCCATAAATTTCCCAGTGGAAAGGTACTGAAAGGGGCCCTCTGTCTTACGGGGTTTTAGATGCGGGCGATTTCATATTCCAATTCCCTTTTCACAAACAGGAGGGGGGGTTTATCGAAGGTGAAGCCCGGAGAGGGAAATTTTTACCTTTTTTTAGTGATGGTAAAAAAACGTTATCCCCCGGAGGGAGGGAGGGAGGGAGGAAAAGTTAAGAGGGTTTTGCCCCCGGGTTCACCATTTCCCTTTCACCCACAAAAGGGGGCCCCCCCAAATGTGGAAAAATTTTTTCCCGAAAGGCACTTTTAGGCAAAAGATTTCGGGTGGAAAAAACCTAAACTTTATCCCCCAAGAAAAACCCAATAGAGAAAAAGGCGTCTTTTGTCACTTTTTTTTTTTTGGAAATGCTCTGGGGTTGCCCAAGTTCTTCTGAAGGGGGGCCCCCAGTGTGCCAGATTTTTTAACGATAGCATCCACCCCCATTGTGTTTGGACTTTTGGGGCCTGGATAAAGATGTTTGTCTGGGGGGGAAAACCCATGTTGAAAAAAAAAACGGAGAGCCCCTCAGAGAACTATTATCTGATTATTAATCGCGAATTTATAACGGAAAATATTTAACCCAATCTGCCTGCTGATCGAGACAAAACAACAAAGGGTTTTTGTGTAAGGGGTTTGGTTCACCCTCTCCGTTTTTCCCATTAGTTTCGGGTGGAAAGGGGGGAGGAGAAGGATAGGGTGATACCCAGAGCCTTACAGAGAGTTTCCCCCGAAACGGGAAACAAATTTGGGGACCCTCTGTCAGAAACAATATTCTGGGTTTAAACCCCAATTGTAGTTTGACAATGTTTTGTTTAAAAAAGTGGGGAAAGGGTTTTTGGGAAAGACGGAAAAAACCTCTTAGGGGGAAACCAAATGCCCACATCTTTCAAAAAAACGACCCACCCCACCCAAAGGGACCGTCTTCCTCAGGGGTTTGGGAAGATCGGTAAAAAATTCCATGGATATGGGGGCCCAAGGGTGTCGGGTAGGGGGAGGAGGACAAATTTTTCCCCAAAGGGGGAGGTTCGGGGAAATTTTTGCCCGAGCACAAATGTCAAACGCTGCCCGTGGGCCCCAATCCCGAAACAAAGAAGGCCCCAGTAATTGCGGAGAAAATGAGCCTTTTTGTCCCGGGACACTCCGGGATGTCTGTTTAATCCCGGATCAGCAATTCCTTTAAACCAAAGGTACCCGGGAAACTGAGTGGGGGACAAAGACTCTAGAAGCGGACAATTAAAAGGTCTCATGCCCTGGTGTGTTTTAAATTCTCGTGGCTAAATGGGGGGGACTGGCCGAGACAATTGTCTCCTTGGGAAAATTTTAAAAGGTATTGGATCCTTCCGAGGTGAGTGACGGGAACAGAAGCTTCTAGTAACGCGGTCAGCTTTAACTTTTTTTGATCCTTGGTTGAAAAAGGGGGAGGGTCAAAAATTAAAGCGAGAAAAGGGAAAAACAATGCCCAAAAAGCCTGAGTGGGTTTGCCTTTTGCGTTCTCTAAAAGGGTTTACGATTTTTGATTGTTAGGACCGTGACTTGGTGTTGGGCACTCGAGGAAGTGGCGCCTTTCCCTTGAACCCCCCCATTTTAAGGCCAAAAATTTCCCGGGTTTCCCCGACATCATAGTTCCCTTTTCCGCTGAGGAGAATTTAGGGGAAAAGAAAGCACAGGGCCAAAAGGATTGGTCAGGGCGGTTAAACCCCGGGAGTTTGGACTGCCCTTGCCCCGAACTCAGAAGCATCGCCTAAAAAAAGGGACAAAGGGTTTTGGTATAGTTTGCTTAAAAACCAACCGGGGGCCCAGTGACAAAACCGCTTAAGCTTTTTTAAAAAATTCTAAGGCTTTGGTTTGCCGTTACGATTTTAACGCCCTTTTTAGTCATATCCCGTTTAAATGGGGCCCCAACGAGAACAGAAACAATTTTGGATTAATTTTTTGATTAAAAGTTAGCAAAGCCCCGGAACCCCTGCAAGGCTTTCAGGGAAAGGGAAAGGGGCGAAAACCCCAAAAAGGAATTTCCTGAACCCCTTTCCCGGGGAAACCTGCGAAAAAAGAGTTAGGAGTCAAAAAAATATCCCCGGAAAGGTTTCCTCCTGAACCCGAAAACAACTTCTCAAGTTTAACAAATAAATTTTTAACCTTCAAAATTTGAAAACTGCGCAATGTTTTAATATGTGGGCGGGGCCAGTCCCGTGAATAAATTAAAATTTTCATCAAGATATACAATATTTCAATGACCAATGAATTCTCTGAAAAAAACATTTACCCCGATTCTGGAAGGGCTGGGGGGAGCATTTTCACAACCCAAAAAGGTTTAAAAAGGGTATTCAAAATTGGGGGCCCTTTTGGGGGTTTTTAAAAGTGGTCTTTTCCCCTCATCCCCCCTTTTTGATACGAAAAGGTTATAAGCCCCCCTTAGGTCCCGCTTGGAAAAAAAATTTTTGCCCCGGGGTTTGATTTTAAAAGGTCAGGAAAATTTAATGGTTAAGGGGGGATTTTATTTTTTTACCATTATTTTATTGAGCTCAATAATCAATGTATTTGGGGGGAAAACTTCCATTTTTTTTTCTTAACAAAAAAAAGAAACCTGCGCCATGGGAGCCGGAAGGGGGAGTGCCCCTTTTGTAGCTCTCTGTAAATTTTGCTTCATAGCGGTTTCTCTGGACAAGACAAGTTATGTATCCCGCTTTAGGAAACCCTTTCCCCCCGGAAACAGTTGATGGCACAGTCATAGGAAACTATGAGGGGGGAAACCCCTCGGGCTGGGTTTTTGAAAAACCTCAACAAAATCCCCGAATTTAAAAGGGGGAATTGTTTTACTTCCCCATTGCCAAAAACCATAGGGAGGGGCATTTGTCAAAAAAACTGTTTTCCCCACCCCAATTAATTCTCCAGAAATCCAAAACAATAAAACCGGGGTTGTGTCTCTGGAAAACCGGGAAACCCCCAAAAATAACTCAGCGGGTAAGCCCTCCTTTATAAGGGGTGTTTTCATTTCTCCCCTTTTGCAAAAGAAACCAAAATAGCACCTAAAATTTGGGGTGCCCAAAACTGAATATTTCCCCTTAGCCAAAAGGGTGGATTAATACCCACAACCCCCATGGGATTTAGCTAGAGGCTTCCGGGAAGGCCCAGACGTTAGCGAAAGAGGCGGGCCCCAAAATTGGAAGCAGATCCCGAATTACAAAGCATCCCAGATTTCCCCCAAAGAAAAATTTGAAATTTTTTTCCCGGCAACAACAGCTTTTTTGATTTCCATAGGGAATCCTGTTCCCCCTAGGTTGGGCTTTCCCGCGAGCCAAAACCCAGGGGGCTGGAGTTTTTGGCCCGGACCCCCTTTTGGGAATTAAAAAAAAAGGATTCGATTTACCTTCTCCGCCATAAATTGAAGGGACGTCTCTGGGGGCAACGTTTAGGTCCCGGCCCGGGCAATTTGGGAGTACCCATAGAAGAGGCCCCCAAATGCATAGGCCCCAGGGGGTATCCCCAAACTTTAAAAAGGTTCTGGGGCCCGGGGACAGAAGGGGGTAGTGGAGTAAGGGGAGGGCAAAAGGAGAAAAGGGGGTGCTCCCCACGTTTTTCTCTCTAAAAAGTCTTTTCTAACGGACAGCCAAAGCGATGGGTCGTCCCGAGTGGGTCTGGGGTAAAGGGTAGGCCACCAAAAATGTCCTTAACATGGTCAGCCCCAAACCCACCCGGAAATTTGGGACCCGATGGGGGGGTCGTTCCAACCCCGAAGGGGAAAGCCCCGCGACGAAAGTCAGAGGCGTTTCCCCCTTACCGTCTTCTTTCCCCGGGCCTTTTTGGGGTTTGGGGGGGAGCTGGTTTCGCCCCCCCGCCCCTATCAGGGTCGTCGAAGAGAAGTCCCCAAAGAGACAAAAAAATTTTGTCTACAGAAGACAATTCCCGGGGAGTCAGGGGGTAGTGGAAAAGCCCCCTCCCCGGGGGACCCCCTTTGGGGAAGGACAAAGACAATACCCCCCTCTTGTTCCTTTATTACCCGAGGTTTGTGGGCGGATCGAAAATAAAAACCGACATCCCTCCCCCAAAAATGGAAAAACCCTCTTTGGGCTCCCGAAAACCCGGGGTAGTGAATGGGGGGGTTCCACCAAAGGGGGGGAAAAGGGTGCCGGGGGGGGTTTCCCCTCTTTTTGGGTACCCTTTGGGGGGGGTTTTTTGGTGCTGTTTCCCTCGGGGCCAGGTCTTGGATAAAATGGGGTAAGTCCCCGCTTTTGCTCCAACCCGTGCAGTCTTGGGGGGTTTATGGTTTCCTGGGGGGGCAGTAAAAATACGGCCTGAGAAAAAATTTTTCACGTCAGAGGGGGTGAGTGGGCCCCCGACTGCCACCCAGCCCACGTCCTTGCCCATTGGCGTGCTGCCCCAGGCGGGAGACCCCAAATGGAAAACAGCCCCTTTCGCTGTTAAAGGGAGGGCCGGGCAGGGAAATTCAAAGTCCCCCCAGTCCGGGTCGGTCACAGTTTTCCCGGGGGGTTTATGCCAAAAAACGTAAGCCAAAAAAATAGTTTAAAAACATGCCCGGGGGGCCAAAAAAAGGTCAGGAGCGCAGTACAAAGTCGGAGGCAAAGGGAGGTTTAGGAAACGAGCCCGGGGGTCAGAAAACCGGAGGGGCAAAAAACCAACAGGAAACACAGGAAGTAGGGGGGGAAGGGGAACCCTTTCTCAGGGAAGGACTTTAGAGAAAAAAGGGGGGAGTTTAAATGAGGAAAACCCCGGGGCCCCCCCCAGCAGATGATTGGGGACTCCGGGCCCCCCTATTGGCCAGTGCGACAAAACCCCCTGACTTGTTTTGGAGCTGAGCTGTCATCCCAAGTCATCGCTTTGGGTTTTCCCCCGGGGTTTTGTCGACTGGGCTAGAGGGGGTTAAAAAACCCCCAACCCTGCCTTGTGCTCCCGGCGGAAACATGCGCCGTGAAAATCCCCGGGCAAAGGGAAAAATCCAACATTGTACTCCCGAGCTCGAGATGTTGGTAGGGAACCCTACCCTACTGAGAAAGGGTTTTTATTTATATGGAGGGGGTGCCCGGGTGATGTGGTTTTGGGGCTACCCCGGGGTTTTAGAAAAATAACCTGGTGTTTGACTAGGGAAATTAGGAGAATTAATTTAAATGGGGACAAAGGGGTCTGACCGATGTCTCCCTGTCATTTCTGGGCCAAAACGAGGATTTTTTCCCCGGGGGACCTATATTGCCCCAAAGGGGACTGTTTTTTCAGGGTATTTCCCTGATTTTGCCACTTTAGATTAAGAAACCCCCCAGGTTTTAGACCTGCTGATTGTCTATGTCGAAGGGGCTTTTTTCCCCTCAGCTCCGGCTTTCGTTTTTTAAAAGAATTTCATGATTCTGTTTTATTGGACATCCTGGGGTGTCTGGCACAAAAAGGGGTGTTTTTTTCGATTTACTGGTGGCCGTCAAATTTTTCTAGTGATGTTGAGGCCTATGTGGCATTTGTGGGAAATCGGGGCTCGGGCAAAGGGTTTTCCCCGAAAATCGTCCCCCTGGGGCTTTGCCCCTTTACCTGTACCTGAACGTCCCTGGGGCCCCTAAATTTTCCCTGGGTTTCATGCGCCTTCCTCCCTTTGGGGGCCCAAAAGGTTATTTGGGGGGGTTGTGGACGTTTCGCAAAATGGCCCTCTTTTTTTCCTTTTTGGGGTTTTCCCTCATCAAAAAAATTGCTGAAATGTTTGCAAACAATTGTCAAACTGCAAGGGTTACGGGAATATTGTTTCTGGGCAGAGGGGTTTCCCGTTTGGGGGTTTTCGGTTTTGGAGAGCCCTTTGCAAAGGGTTTGGGGTATCACCCTGTTTCCCTTTTCCTCTGCCCTTTCCCCCCAGAAATTTAAAGGGAGACGGGCGAGGTTTTTAAATCACATGGTAAGTCAAAATCTCGGTTGTTATGTATCTGATTGGCAGGTAAAATACTTACCGTTGGTTGAATTTGCCATTAATAGTCAGGATAGCAGCTTGTCTGGGCCTCACCATTTTACTGTAATTATGGTTTTCACCCAAGGCATACGTAATTTTCCAGTGCTACATCTGATCACAGCGGGGTGGATGTTATCATTAAAGATCTGTGCACAGTCTGGGCTCAAGGTCAGAAGAACTTGGTTCATACCCAGAACATCCAGAAGAAAAATTCCGATAGGCGGCGTCTTTGTTCTAGAGGGTTTGCTGTTGGGGATAGAGTATGGTTATCCACCCGAAATCTGCAATTAAAAGTTCCTTATGGTAAACTCGCTCCACGATTTGTAGGTCCATATGTGGTTCAGGAGGTGATTAACCCAGTGGCATATCGGCTGAAATTACCCTCTTCTCTCCGTATACATAACGTGTTCCATCGTGCACTTCTTAAGAGGTATATTCAGCCTGTGACTCCACCCTCTTGACCTCCTCCTCCAGTTTGTATAGAGGGGGAGTTAGAATATGAAGTCGCCTGGATCTTGGACTCCCGTAAGGTCCAAAGGTCGCTGCAGTACCTGCTCCATTGGAAAGGTTACGGTCCTGAGGAGAGATCATGGGTGCCGGCGACATCCATCCATGCTGATGACCTGGTGAGGGAGTTCCATGAATCTCACCCAGACAAACTCAGACCAGGGAAGGGTCCGGTGGCCCCTCCTAAAAGGGGGGGTCCTGTCAGGGCTAGGTGTCGGTCAGCCTGCAGGGAGCAACATTCTGCAGCAGCTGATCAGCGACCCCACTCTGATAGTCATTCTGCTTGAACTGTGTGATTTACAGATGCCCAGCCACTCCGGACAGGGGCCGTGTTGCAGCAGCTAATGGGCAGACCCGGAGGCCGCTCCAATCTGCTGCAGGGGCGGTATCCGGGAATCACATTTAAACTCCCTGCTCTCTGAGGGCTGCGCCTGTGATATTTACTGGCTGCCTAGTTTCCTTGTGTTTTGTATTGTGCTGTTTACTTGTGTACCAGACCCCGGCTTGTTTACTTACCTCGGCTTGTCATCTGTTTTTGTACTTCGCTCCCATTCATGTTTGACCTCGGCTTGTTTACGTTTATCCCTCTGGTTCTGATTTGTGGCTTGGCATTTCTTATTCTGGTTATTGACCCGGACTGTCTAACTATTCTTCCTTCTGACGGCCCCAGCATTTTAGCAGCGCAGGGACTGTCGCCTAGGGCAGCACGTCAAGTAGGCAGGGACAGTGGGCTGGGTTCCAGTCAGGGCTCACTGTTCCTCCCTTCACGTGACAGGTAGGCTGTAGATAGGCCCCTAAGTAGGCAATAGGTGGACCAAAGGTAGGCTGTAGATGGTCCCCAGGTAGATAGGCTATAGGTGGGGCACACATAGGTCGGTAAGTAGGTAGGTAAATAGGCTATAGGGGGCTCCAAAAAGGCAGGCAGGCTTTAGGTAGGCTATGGGGTCCATTTAGATAGGGAGTGTTTAGGTTGGCTATAGGGGGCCCATAACGTTAGCTAGGGTTTAGGTAGGGGATAGGGGCCCATATTGGTAAGCAGGCAGGGTTTAGGTAGAGTTTAGGGCCCCATATAGGCAGGCAGGGTTTATTTAGCTATAGGGGGGCATATACAGTGGGGAAAAAAAGTATTTAATCAGCCATCAATTGTGCGAGTTCTCCCACTTAAAAAGATGAGAGAGGCCTGTAATTGCCATCATAGGTCAACCTCAACTATGAGAGACAAAATGAGAACACAAATCCAGAAAATCATATTGTCTGATTTGGAAAGAATTTATTTGCAAATTACGGTGGAAAATAAGTATTTGGTCACCTACAAACGAGCAAGATTTCTGACTCTCATAGACCTGTAACTTCTTCTGTAAGAGGCTCCTCTGTCCTCCACTCATTACCTGTAGCAATGGTTCCTGTTTGAACTTGTTATCAGTATAAAAGACACCTGTCCACAACCTTAAACAGTCACACTCCAAACTCCACCATGGTGAAGACCAAAGAGCTGTCGAAGGACACCATTAACAAAATTGTAGCCCTGCACCAGTCTGGGAAGACTGAATCTGCAATAGACAAGCAGCTTGGTGTGAAGAAATCAACTGTGGGAGCAATAATTAGAAAATGGAAGACATACAAGACCCCTGATAATCTCCCTCCATCTGGGGCTCCACGCAAGAACACACCCCGTGGGATCACAAGAACGGGGAGCAAAAATCCCAGAACCACACGGAGGGACCTAGTGAATGACCTGCAGAGAGCTGGGACCAACATAACAAAGGCTACCATCAGTAGTGCACTACGCCTTCAGGGACTCAGATCCTGCAGTGCCAGATGTGTCCCCCTGCTTAAGCCAGTACATGTCCGGCCCATCTGAAGTTTGCTAGAGAGCATTTGGATGATCCACAAGAGTATTGGGAGAATGTCATATGGTCAGATGAAACCAAAGTAGAACTGTTTGGTAGAAACACAACTCATCATGTTTGGAGGAGAGAGAAAACTGAGTTGCATCCAAAGAACACCAGTACTACTGTGAAGCATGGGGGGAACATCATGCTTCGGGTCTGTTTCTCTGCAAAGGGACCAGGACTACTGATCCGTGTACATGAAAGGATGAATGGGGCCAGGTATCATGAGATTTTGAGTTCAAACCTCCTTCCATCAGCAAGGGCATTTGCAATGGTCTGGGAGTGGATCCGCTGGACCACCGCAGGCGATGGTGGAAGCCCACACCAGGGAGCGGATCTAAGTAGGTCCCGGTATTCACCAGAGCCCGCCGCAAAGCGGGATGGACTTGCTGCGGCGGGAATCTACCAGGTCGCTTCCACTGGCGGAGCGTGCCTGCGGTGGCGGCCGAGGGTAGGCGTGGTACAGATTCGTCAGGCAGGCTCATAGTCGGGGACAGGCGGATGGTCAGGCCAGGCGGCTCTGGTTCGTAGACGTGGACAGGCAGAAGGTCAGGACAGGCGGCAAGAATCGTGGTCAGTAAACGTGAGCAAAGGGTACGGTACACGGGAAGACAAGACAAGGCTTTCTGGAACGCTTTCTCCAAAGGCATGAATACTAAGGATCCGGCAAGGCTGCCAGGAACGGGCCGGACTTAAATAGGAACAGTGCCCGGCAATGACCAATTACCGGCGCACTGTCCCTTTAAGTTTCACAGTGCTGGCGCGCGCACCCTAGGGAGCGGGGCCGCGCGCACTGCGGGACAGAGACGGACAGAGCAGGAGCTTGGCCGGGTAAGTGATTGCCAGCTGTGACAGGGGGGTGAGCGGACCCCGGACCCGACGTGCGGGACGTGGCGCCGCTCGGCGTCGGGGCGCGGATGCACCTGTGACCCGGGACGAGGGTCGCAGGGGCATCCGTGACAGTACCCCTCCCCCTTGGGCCCCCCTCTCTTCCTAGAGTGGAGGAATTTATGGATGTTCTCCTCCGGTTCCCAAGACCTCTCCTCGGGCCCGAACCCTTCCAGTCAACTAAAAAAATATCGCTTCCCTCTAGTTTCTCCTCATACCCAAGATCTCCTTGACCTCAAAGTCATTGGGAGCACCTGCCACAGACGAGGGGACAGACTTCAGGGAGAAACGGTTAAGAATCTGGGGTTTTAGTAATGAGACATGGAAAGAGTTGGGAATTCGCATGGTAGGAGGGAGCCGGAGTTTGTAGGAGACCGGGTTAATGCGACTAATAACCTCAAAGGGTCCTAGAAGCGGGGTCCCAGTTTGTAGGAAGGCATCTTAAGGCGGACATACTGGCCGACAGCCACACCTTTACCTGGGAGAAGATAGGGGGACTTCTTCTATCGGCTTGAGTCTTCGTGTGCTCAGAAGCACGGAGCAAGACGGGCGGTCTGGGACCAGACGTCTTCATGTCCTTGACCAGTGCGTCCGCCCCCGGGAACCTCGGATGGAGATGCCAGAGGGAGAGTGGGCGGGGATGCAGACCATATACGAGGTAGAAGGGGGGAGACCCCTGTGGACTCCGAATCTAGGGAGTTATAAGAGAATTCCACCCATGGTAGCAAGTTCGACTAGTCGTCTTGGCGTGCAGAGACGAAGTGGCGTAGGTAACATCCCAAAAACCGGGTTGACCCTCTCTACCTGCCATTCGTCTGAGGGTGGAAGCGGAAGTGAAGTCGAGCTTCACCTGGAGTTGGCACACAGGGCTCGCCAAAACCTGGGAAAAAAACTGGACCCCCCGATCCGAGACGATTTGCTGAGGGAGGCCATGCAGACGGAACACATGATGAAAGAATAAACTCCTTGCCAGACGGGGGGAACGGCTGGCCTGGCAAAGGGACAAAATGCGCTATCTTGGAGAAAACCCATCTGTGATCACCCAAATAATGGTGTTGCCAGCCGAAGGAAGGAATCGGTTATAAAGTCCATAGCAATTTGGTCCATGGTTGATTGGGATGGGTAGGATTATTAGGCCTGCCGGCTTGTGACGAGGCGTCTTGTTGCGGGCACAGGAGTTAAAAGACTGAACGAAATCCTTGACATCCTTAACGAGCTCTGGCCACCAATAGAACCGGGATATCAAGAGGAACGTTTTTCGGGCGCTGGGATGACTGGCCACCAAGGAGCAATGTCCCCATTTCAGGATGCGTCTGCGGAGACCAGGGCGTATGTAGGTCTTCCCCGGGGGAACCTTCCGGAGGTCGACAGGAGCAGCCGAGATAAGACATTCTGGGGGAATTATGTGCTCCCGGGGGGGTCCCCTTCACCCACAACGTCGAGGCATGGGAGAGACCGTCGGCTTTCACGTTCTTTTCTGCGGGCCGCAAGTGGATCTGGAAGTCGAACCGGGAGAATAAGAGCGACCACCTAGCCTGGCGTGGGTTAAGTCGCTGAGCCGTCTGGAGGTATTGGAGGTTTTTGTGGCCCGAATAGATGCGGATGGGATGGCGAGCACCCTCCAGCAGATAACGCCACTCCTCCAATCCCGCTTGATAGCTATAGCCCCGATGGCCAATCGTATATTCCTCTCGCCAAAGGAGAACGTCTTGGAAAAGAAGCACATTTTACTCTTCCCGGGGCCCTTTTGCGTAAGACGCTCCGACCCCCACTGACAAACATCCACTTCCAACGGAAGGGTTTCAGGGGCCGGGGCCGCGAAAGGATAGTTTTGTGGGTAAAGGCAGTTTGAGCTTAGAGAATGCCTCTTCAGTTGGGAGGGCCACTGCGGGGGTTAGGGTTTCTTTGAAAGGGCCACTATGGGAGCCACTACGTAGAGAAGGGGAAAAAAATTGGCGAATATTTTAAAACCCCAAAGGCGTCCGGCGCGCAGGCCGACGGGGCGTCCCACTGCAAACCGACATTTTCCGGGGCCCCTACCCTTTGGTCAAAATGATTATCCCGAAACAAAAGGCGGGTTTTGGGGAAGAGCACTTCCCTAGTTTGGGCAAAATAGCTCTCAAAGCCTTCACCCAGACAACGGGCTGGGGGGGGTCTCGAGTCAGGAGAGTCCCCAAAATTTCACTAGGTAAACCACACCATGTAAGGGGGTTTTGAAGATTAAATTCACGAGTTCCGGGAAGAGGCGGGCGCATTACACGCCCAAAGGGCTCCCCAAAACTCAAATGCCCTTCCCGGTGTTGAAGGCCGTTTTCCATTCATCGCCCTTTTTGGGACCAATTTGTACCCCCTCTCAGATCCAATTGGAAAATCCTTGCCCCCCGAGACGTCAAGGCTCTGTGATCAAGGGCAGGGGGTACCGGTTTTTCACCGTGATCTTGTTAACCCCAGTGGGTCTATCACCGAAAGGGAACCGCCTTCTTTTTCCGAAGAAAAACCCCCGAACCCGGGGGGAGAAGAGACCCCGAATGAACCCCTTCCCGGAGATTCTCCGGGAGACCCCGAATTTTTGTGTCCTAAAAGATAGGGGGGACTCTGCCCTGGGGGCGGGGCCCACAAAGTCAATGGGGCAGTCTAAGGACGATGCAAAGACTCCGCTTTTTTTTTTGAAAACCCAATCAGGTCTCCGATACTGGGGCGGCAGACCGGGCACGGCCACAAAAGGTCGAGCGGGAGCAGGAAAGCCCCAGGCGGGCCACCAAAACGCCCCTGACTTTTTTGGGGACCCCAAGAGTTCTTCCCCCAACGTCCAGCCAGCGTAAAGAGGACCGCACCCAGGAAAAAATCCGAGAAGGACCGCCATCGAGGACGAGGCAACACAAAAAGGGGAACTCTTCGGGAGGGACAGGGGCTTGGTGGCAAACGGATGGGGTCGAAACAGCCCCCCGCTGACAGAACGAGATAGCAGCAGTTTCTCCAGGGGACCACGGAAGACAAAACGCTCACCAAGACTATGGAAAATTCCCGGCTGAGCCCGAACCAAAACCCGGAATTTTGGAACGAATTTCAGCTTCAGACCGACCTTACGGCATCAGCACGTGGAGGAGGGGGTTTTTGCACCTAAATGCCTCTCCCACAAAACCGGGTGGGGGATTTCCCGCATATTTGGGCCCTTGGGAAACTCCCCGGGAAAGTTCGGGGCTGCCCCCGTAGGGGCAAAAGTTCCCTTCCACGCGGGGCCAACTCTTTCTCAGTGAGCGAGCCCGATCAACTGCATGGGCCCTGGGTGGGGGTTTGGGCGACGGGGCGCCGGGGCCTCGGGAAACCCCCGGTGCCAGGGGGAAACCCAGCGGGGTTTTGGGCTAGTGACGCTTTGCCAAGTTCCTCTTCCCGTTCAAGAACGACATCAATGGGGGTGCAACCCAGACAAGTCACTGAGGGGAAAGGGAGTCTCTGGGGCCAAGACGCCCTTTAACTGCTTGAGACCCTTTTCTTGAAGATGGCACACAAGCGGCCTCGTTCCTGGCATTCTGGGGCTAAGGTGGGGAATTGCCTGTGTTTTCCCCCCACAGACAGGGCCCCCCGGGGTAGGGTTTGGGGGGCTGTCTCCGGAGGGTGCCGGGTTTTTTCCTGAACACACTGCGGAACTCCGAGGAGACTGTAGGTCCCCGCACCAGACGTTCTTTTCCCCCAAGGGGGTTTGCCCATGCCAGGGGCCCTTCCCGGGGAAACAGGGTGAACGAAAGCCCCTTTCGCACTTCGGACAGGAACTGATCGGCCACATCCACGTGTATAGACTTGGGGGATAAAAACCCCGCAAGTTTTGGGGGCCCGTCGTACTTGGCCGGACGAAAACCCAAGCTTGGGCCCCTCAGACCACAGGAACCGCTGGCAGGGAACAACCACAGGGGTCCGACGGTTGCTGTGCTGAGTGGGGATGAACCTCATAGGGGGAGACTGCCGAGCTGTCGCGACTCTTCGACGCTTGACCACGACGGTGGTGATCTGGCACCCGGCAAAGGACCACGGGGGGTCCAGGCCGGGTTCTGTAACGGCGGTATGGATCCGTGGGCCACCGAGGGGATGGTGGAAGCCACACCGGGGGGCAAATCTAAGTGGCTCCGGTATTCCACCAAGCCCCCCGCAAAAGGGGATGGACTTGCGCGGCGGGAATCACCAGGCCTTCCAGGCGGGCCTGCCGCGTGGCGCCGAGGGTTTGGCGTGGTACAGATTCGTCAGGCGGCCGTATTTTGGGGCAGGCGGAAGGCAGGGCGCAGTCTGGTTCGAGACGGGACAGCGGGAAGAATGGTGGGCGGGAAAACGTGAGCAAAGGGGCGATACACGGGAAGACAAGACAAGGCTTTCTGGGGAAAGCTTTCTCCAAAGGCATGAACACTAGGGTCCGGGGAAGGCTGCCCGAAGGGGCCGGACTTAAAAAGAACAGTGCCCGCAATGAGCAATTTTCCCGGGGCACTGTCCCTTTAAGTTCCCGGCCGGGGCGGCGTGCCCAGGGGGGGGCCGCCGCGCTGCGGGACAAGGCGGACAAGGGGAAGAGCTTGGCCGGTAATGAACCCGGCCGTGAGGGGGTGGCGGGGCCCCAGACCCGCTGCGGGACGGGGGCGCCGCTCGGGGTCGGGCAAAAGGATGCGCCGCAACCCGGGCAGGGTCCAGGGGCTCCTGACAGCATTTTAAGATGAAACGTGCTGGATCCCAACACACCCCAGGGGATAAGGAGTGGCTTATAAAACTTTCAAGGTCCCGGGGGTGGCCTAGCCATCTCCCAAACTCAACCCCATAAAAACTTTTGGGGGATTGAAAGTCCGGTTTCCCCGCGCACCCCAAAACATCACTGTTCAGAGGGGGATCTGCATGGGAAAAGGGCCAACATACCAGCCCAGTGGGGCCCAACCTTGTGAAGACTTACAGAAAACATTAGACCTCTGTCATTGCCAACAAAGGGGAAAAGAAAAAGTATTGAGAGGAATTTTTTTTTTGACCAAAGCCAAAATTTTTGGTAACAAAAGGGGCCCCCCAAAGGTAGGGGAGGCAGGTTTTTGGTAGCTATGGGACCATTTAGGGAAGCAGGGTTTTAGGTATCTAGGTAGCTATAGGGGCCCCTATAGGGAGGGAGCAGGGTTTAGAGATAGGGGTCCATTAGGTAGGGGGCAGGGGTTTTCGTAGCAAAGGCCCCCTTTAGAGAAGGGAGGGGTTTTGGTATCTAGGACTAAGGGGCCCCTTATAGGTAGGCAGGCAGGGTTTTAGTTAGCTATAGGTGTCCTTTATAGGTAGGAATGCAGGTTTTTTTGTTCCTATTCCCCTATAGGTAGCATGCAATTTAGGACTATAGAGAGCCATAAGGTAATTGGCTGGGTTAAAGGGGCCCTAAGGGAGCAAGGAAACGGGGGCCTATCGGTGGGAACAAGGGTTTTAAATATAAGGGACCCCAGAGGGAGGGGAGCTTTTTAAAAGGCTTCATTAACGTTAAAAAAAATAAGAAATAACTTACTTACAAGCAATTGGTCCTCTATAGATTATTTTGTGGTCTACTGTCTTATAGTTTAAAGTTTTTTTGCTTTTTTTTAACTGTAATTTTTATTGAAAATTTTTCGAATACAAAGAAAAGGCTGCAGAAAGGATTCAAAGAGATAAAATTTAAAAAATTTATCAATAAAAAAAAAATTAAAAACACTGAAATTATTAAAAAGAGCATTCAGTGATATATTTAAGGTCGGAATAAAAAAGGAATGCAAAGGGGCAGCAAGTTGGTTTTTAAAAACAGGAACTTTTATTCCATAAGGAGTAAAAAAGAAAACGTTTAGCCACTACATGGGGCCCTTTCTAAAAGCGCACAAACCCAAATGTATAAAAGCACAAATTTTATTAAAAATACAAGGCCTTCCCCCCTGTTTTTAAAGACCAATGTATGTTCCATGGGGTTCATTAATAAAAACAACAAAATATGGGGACGAAATTGGTAGTTTAAAAACATAGTGAAAAAATTTCACATTTAAAAAACAATCAATTTTTCCCATAGTGAAAACCCCTGGCCCTTACCCCTAGGCGGGGAAATGCATGTTCGTTATTTTCCCCACATGATCTGGGGCTTTCCCCGCTTTTTAATGGCATAAAGGGAAAGTTCGGCGTGGTTTCCCCGGGCTAAACACACCCGGGAAATAATGAAAAGGGGTTTTCCCGGCATGTCACCCAAGGCAAAAACGCCGATATAAAGAGGGGCCAAACCCGGGTCCCCCCTTTAAAAAGTGCGCGGGTTTGGGACAAAGGGTTTCCAGCCCAACCCCGGAATTTTTTTACAGGGGGGCCCGTTATTATGGGTTATTTATAATATAAAAAAAAGTTTATTACCCAAATGTAAAGCTCAATAAAGTTAACTAAAAAAAAAATAAGTAATAAGCGTGCATTTTTTAGAATTTTCCCAAAAAAAAAAAAAAAAAAAAAGAGGCAAAAATCCTATTAAAATTAAAAATGGAAGATATAAAAAAAAAATTTCCATTTCCCCACGGGAAAATGCTTATCCCCACGGGTATTTTTAATTTTAACAATACATAATTGGACCCTTCAAAAAGCACACAAAAAAAAAATTTTGTGATTTTTAAAATTTCTTTATTAAAAAAAATTCCATTTAAAAAATATTTTAAAAAATAGAACCCAAAAATTTTAAAAAAAAAAACTTTAATTGTCCCAAAAAAATAAAAAAAAAATTTTTAAAACCCCCGGGCCAAAGGGGAAGACCCGGGGGGGTGTAAATCTGAAAGGAAAAAGAAAAAAGTATTAAAAAAAGATATTTTTACAGCCACTTTGATTAATTTTAAAATAAGGATGGAAAATTAAATTCAAAATTTTTCAAAAATTTAGTCCTAGGGGTTGAAAGGGTTTTTTGTAGTAAAAGACCCATTACTCTCCTTCCTTTTCAAAAATTTGTTTCGTTTAAACCCCCCCCCCGTCTTAATGGGGGAACAAAAATCTATCACCCGAAATTTTTAATTGGGAGATAAAATGTGAAATTTTCAAAAAGGGGTTTAGTCCCGGGGCACCCCAATACATTTTTTCCTAATGGTATCTTGTTTTTTATTTACCCTTCAATTGACCTCCATTTTTCGTTTTCCCCCTCATACATGAGACCAAAAAAGGACAAGTAATTACATAAAATTTACATAGCGGGGTTGGCAAGTGTATCCCCCTTTAAATATAATATTTTTTAACCTTTGAGGTGTTTAAAGGTATTTCCCTTGGCCAGTTTGGCCCAGTTGCAGCAATTCAGGAAAAGGGAAAATTCCCCTTTTTAGGAGGTGCCAAAGGGTCTGGGACATATTGCTGTTTCCTCAAAACCAAAATTTTGTTTTTTCCCAAATCTATCCCCAATTTTTTTAACTCTTATTTTGCCTCATGGGTGTAGATTAAAATTCCGGAATTTTGGGGAAAAAATGGTTCCGGACCCCAAATTCCAATAAATACGTATAACCCTTGAATTTTGCATAACTATGCAAATTTAAAAACTTAAAAAAGAATGTTAAATTCTTTGGGCGGGGGGGGTCATTTCTCAAATTTTTTAGTAAGGAGCGGGCTTTCTTTTTAAACCTTATTAGTCTTTTTTTTGGGGTGTTTGTAATAATTTTTAGGATAGCTTTGTTTTAAACCCTTGTTGAAACAAAATTTATTCCCTCTCTTTTTAAAAGATGTTCTCATAGTTACTTTTCTTTTAACTGCAGTAGTTGGCTCCACGGCATTGAATCCTTCAAATTTTTTGGGATGTTGGCTTCATGGCCCCAAAAGGTTTTTTTCCTATCAGTCTCCTTTTAAAAAACAAAACAAATCCCCAAAGTCCCCTGTTCTGAAACTACTAAAGTAACCAGAAAATGGAGCTAGAGGGGGGAGATGTTTTTTTTAAAAGAAATTGAAGTCTCACATGAATTTTAAATAGTCAAAAACTCAGTCAAAAATTTTTCAGTACTTTTCCCCACAAAGAAAAAAGTCTTTAATTAACGCCCCCAGCGAGGATGGGGTCCCAGGGTTTAAGATTTATAAATCCCACCTGTTCTAAAAATACGCCCTAAAAATATTGGCATAAGTTGGGGCCCCAAATTTGGAACCCCCTAAACAGTGCCTTCTTCGGGAAAAAAAAATATCCCCCAAAAAGGATAAAAATTCCTCCTGAGGATGACCCCAACAAATGAGAAAAAAAGGGGAAACCCCTTTAGGGCACAAACCCCCTGCTGGAAAACGCCACCTCAATGCTCTAATTCCCGGGGTCATGTCGTAGAAAGGGGGACAGGGGATACCCCATCGAATGAAACCCCAAAAAGGGAATTTTCCAGTGATAGATAATCCCCCCCAGTTTTAACAGAAAGTCGGATGTTTCCCTAAGGGAAAGAGGGGGTGTGGTGGCCAAATCCCGCAAAAAAAACCTTTTCCAAAAAAGGGAAATTTTGTGTTGAAAATTGATCCCCTGCCCGGAACAAACGGTTTTGCCAGGGGGGGGTCACCATACTTTTTTGAATTTTAAAGGGAATATGGGACAGTATGGGGGTTTAAAGGGAGAATTTTAAAATTTGAGATTGTTTACCTAATTTGGCCTTCAATTTTTTGCCCCGCAAATAGGGCTCTATCATAATTTCATTTATTTCCCCCCTGGGTTTCAAATTTAGGGTCCCTCTCAGCTGTTTTATACCCCCCAAACAATCAATTTGGGCCAAAAAACCTGCTTTATATTACAGGTATCCATGACCCCAAGCCCCCCCCCTTGTTCCCCCGCTTTTATAGTATAGACCGATAAGGGTAAGATTCCTCAGAAACTGCTTATTTCCCGCATAGGGCCCAAAATTTTTGTGGGGCAGAATATGGGAAAGGGTTAGCTTTTTAACTATTGCCCAAACCCTTTTTGTTTATAAAACCCCAAAATTTTGCCCTAAAATACCCTGATTGGGGGCGTGGGGGGCTGAAAAATTTTCCCTTTGTAACCAAATTGAGTTTCCCTTAAACCCCCCAACAAAAAACCCCATCAGCCCTTTCATGGTTCAAACCTATTGGGGGGACCAAAGAATGCCCTTTTTGACGTTTAAATTTAAAGAAAAAAAAATGTTTTAACTCAATTTTAAATTGGAACCCAAACTATTTATACAAAGGAAAAAAATGACAAACCCCGAATTAATTTTTTTATTTTCTATATTGTCGGGGGTTTTAGAGGAGATATTAACTACCCCGACTCAGTTACCTTTTGATTTTTTTCCCTCTGGCGTCCCCTTTTGAAACCCCCTGTCCGAGAAAAAGGGTCCTTTATTTTCCTTTTTGACGTCGGTTTTTGTTTGCGAATCCCCTTTCCCTTGTTTTGGTCCCACCCTTTGCTCTAAAAAATCCCTTTTATTTGGGTAAACCGTTGAAAACAGGGAAATTTCAAAGGGGTGAATCCAAAATTGGGTTTTTCCTTTATTTTTTTTTGAAACCTTCTTTTGTTTTTTTGTTTGGGCCAGAATGGGATTTCTGCCGTTTTAAAAATTTTTCCAGTTTCTTTAATTTATCCCAAATTTTCGATGCCATTTTTTCCCCTTTTGGGCTCTTTCAATTTCTGAACGATGCCCCAAAAGCCTCTTTATTCAATTTTTTCCCTGGGGAAAGGGTAAAAAGGGTCATTTTCCCGGTAAACCCAAAGGGGGTTTTTAAATTTTTCCTTTCCTTTTTTGGGAAAATTTGATCTAGCCCCCGATAATTCCCCTCTGTAAAAAATTTAAATTTAATTAATAACTTCAAAAAAATATTTTTTGGTTTAAAAGCCTTTAAAGCGTTTGCAAAAAAAACGTCATCACCCCGGAAAAAAAAAAGGGGGCAGAAGGGGCCTCATCCCTCTTGGAATTTTTTTGAGCCTTTTAAAATATTAGGGGGTTTTTTATGCAAGTTCCAAAGGTTTTTATTCTTTTTGCTCTTGTTCAAAAGCTTTTTCTTCACCAATTTTAACGAAGGGGGCATAAAAAAAAGACTTATTTCCCCCTTTTTAAAGGGAAATTAAATTTTGTTAAACTTAATCCGTATATGTTTATGTACTCACATTGGATGCATTTAGTCGTTTCATTAGACGGGCCAAAACCATAGAAAACCCTGGTGGAATCCCGGGGGTGGTTCTTTGTTCCCTGTAATATAATCGGCAAACCCCTTGTGCCCCTATTCCGGGGTTCAAAATCCAAAAAAAACCAAGAAAATGAGGCGCCCCCAATTCTCCCCAACGGGTAAATATCCAAGTTTCCCGTGCCCTCAGCCCGTCCCCTGGTTGTGTAAGCCCCCTTGAAAAAACACCAAAAAAGATAGCCAGGGAAAAGAAGGGAAAGGAAAAGGCGAAAAGAAAAGGATTAAAAAGGAAATCTTTTTTCCCTAAAAGGAAATACCAAAAAAACAACGTTTCCGGGTTACAATGTGGCCTTTCCCAAGAGCACAAATCACAAATGTATTTAAAAACCCCAAATATATTCAAAAAACAAAGGGGTTCCCCCCTTTTGTTTTAGAAACCCAAAGTTTTTGTTCCATTTTGAATCCTTATGGAATAAAGAGTTCTGTTTTAATCCATTTGTGCGGCCCCCTTCGCCCTTTTTTCTATTCCCGGCCCATTTGTTGGGTGTTCAAAGGGTTAAAAAAGTGGAATGGTTTATTTAAAAGGAAAATTGGATATTTTTCCCCTTGTGGAGAATTGGTTTCTGCTCTTCATTTTTGTTTGGGGGTTTTTTTAAGGTCGGAAAATCTTCATTCAAAAAAATCAATGCAAACCGTCCAGGGCCTTTTGTGAGGAAAAGGACCAAAATTCGGCCTTTTTAAATAAAATTTTTAAAGTTCAAATTTCTTTAAAGTTCCATTTCCCCAAATACAAATGAGTAAAATTTCTAATCACACTTTTAATCCCCACAATGATACCTTCATAAAAAAGTATACCCGCTCTCCTCAGAGCCAGTTCATTGCTGCCTTTTAAAAGGGGGAAAGCAATGAAATTGGGAAACAATTTTGTTTTGCAATTTGTAGTTAAAACAATTTTTAATAAAAAAAATTTAATTTTTAAAAGTATTGTTTTCTTTTTTTTAATGGAAAGCTCAAAAAAATTTCGGAATTTTTCAAGGATTTTCCGTATTTTAATTTATCCAGTAAAAGCTTGGATGATGTAAGATTCCATTATTTTAAAACCTATGTCTGAAATGAGAAGACTTTTTACACTTTTCGATTCTTTGGGCGACATGTATGATTTTTGGTGTTTAGACGCCCAATTTTATGACATTATAAAAGCGTGAATGCGCCTTATTTATGAACCGGTTCTACTGTGTATCATAATTCCGGCGCATTCTAGTGCTAACAAAACACTTCGTGAAAAAACTTGGATTTTTAGTTCACACGATTTGATCAAAAAAAGTTTAAGCCCCCCCGGCTTAAAAGGGATCCAAGGCGGGTGGTCCCACCTGTTTTACCTCCAAATAGAGCCAAAAATTCATTTCTCATTGGGTAATCGCCTCCTAATCCCGAGGAAAAATAAAAAAAAACACAACTTGCAAACTTTTCTGCATGTATAACAGCTGTGGGGGGTGGGCGGGTGATTTTTTGGGGTTTAGTGCCATTTTTTTGCACATTTAATAGCGAGATTTGGGCGATTTTTGAACCGTTTACTGTGGATCATAGTTCAGGCGAAATTTGTGCTAAAACAACACTTTGGTGGTAAACCACTTTTTAAAGTGTTACCTGTTCCCGCAGTATGCGCCTGGATTTGCCGTACTGAAAACATAAAAATTTTGTTGTACGGTTTTGAGGCCCTGCCTCCCGATGCCCGCTGAAATAGGCGCATTTCAAAGT
>JAODAL010013580.1:0-90716 GCA_025379985.1 Phyllomedusa bahiana
GGGGAAATAAAGGGCCAAATATTAGATGGGTTTGGTCGAAGAAATGGGACTGTCGACATAGTTTAACATTTAATGTTAGCATGGCTTTCAGCCATTCCCGGGTCGGCCTTTCATTGGGAGTGAGCATAGAGCAGAGTGGGTGCTCCCTCCCCATGGATCCACTCCCCGAGGTTCCACTCCAGGTTTTACCTGGAATATATAAGTCAGCAGGGAAGCTGACTGGGGGGAGACTACAACTCCCAGGCTACCTTTAAGTCTGGAGAGGAGACACGCTGGAGATCCAGCAGGAAATTTACAAGCTGATAGTAAGTTGGTCCTTTGTTAGTTAGAGCCTAGACGGGCAGGCGGTTGTTTTGTTTATGTCGGTGCATGCCTTGCACTTGTTGTTTTTGTTTGCTGCTTAAATAAAATACAGAGGCCCTGTATTTTTGCACCCGAAGATCTGTCTCTGCCTGAAAACACACGTGTGCCAAGATCCCAGAGCCGCTAAAGCTCACATATTCCTGATAATTGGTTCCTTACATGTGACATACATGTACATCACCATTTCAGAAAGAAAGTATGGAGCGGGCACAAAAGCTAAGCCAGCTCTATACAAGATGGGAACTAGATGTTCCCTACAACTGATAGGAAACAGATAGTTGGTAAACTGTGATCCCGGAAATGTATTAGAATTGCAATTTTTTGTACAAGTGATAAGGCACTTACATATTCAAGTTCCCAGTGAAAAAAAAAAAAAAGCTGAATAAAGTTTTATAAATAAATGAAAGCAAGGAAAACTATTTGTATATCTATGTGATAAAAAATAAATATATAAAAATAAACATAATTGATATCATCATAAAAGCTTGAAGTATTATAATTTTACCTTACTTATACCACTAGTAAAACAAAACACTGCTACATTTTTTGCTTTTGGTCACCCCGTGACCCAAAATAAATTGAACAAAAAGTGATTTGTACCCAACATGGTACCAATAATAAAAACTACAGCTCACTCCAAAAAAATCAAGTACTAACCCAGGTCCATTGATGAAAAAATAAAAAAAAAAGACAAGGGGACATTCCCTTTGGCTAGAGAAAAAGGGATTCAATCTCCAGAGGATAAAAGTGTTCTTCATGGTTAGAACTGTAAATCTGTGAAATAGCCTGCCTGAGGAGCTGGTCACAGCAGGAACAGTTGGGAGTTTCAAGAAAGGCTTAGATAACTACCTGAAACTAAAGAATGTTAATGTGTACGTAGCCATGTAAAATTCTGGATCCTGGCTGGTGGCGGTTCTTTGGTCAGAGAAAGAGTCTCCACTGGAGCAGATTAGTTCTTGCCTTGTGGATTTCAGGGCATTCCCCAGTGGGAAGCTGAGCTTAAAATCCTGGTCTCCCTACCTTCACCCACATTTTACCCACCCTTGGTTGAAATTGATGGACACATGTCTTTTTTCTACCGTACTAACTACGTTTTTATGTATGGGTCTAAGAATTTGCTTCTGATGCAAACCATTTTTTTTCAAGTTAAATTTTTTAAACGTACAAAAATAATTGTACTGACCCACAGAACAAATATAACAAGTTATTAATACCACACAGTAATTTCCTTAAAAATTAAATGTTTTTTTCCATTTCACACTACTTTTCCATTACATTATAAAATGCATTAAATTGTTCAGTGAAAAACAATCCATTAGATATCTAAATTAATAAAAAAAAAAAAATTACTTTTAAAAGTCAGGGATAAACAAAAATGCAGCTGCCAAATAAGTTGGAAAAGTGTTAAACACATTTAATAAACCAAAAGAGCCTTACGGCATCATGTATGTACGGACCGCGCCAGAACTGCGTGTCTTTTCAGCCCGAAAACTGGCGCGGTCCTGTTCGCTATATTTTTAATTAGGCGTACTCCAAAATTAGGCGTATTATAAAGCGACTGCAGCACTTTTTAATGCACCTAAGATCAGAGGGCGTGCTGGAGGCGTGTCGCACTACAACTGTATGATTCTACACATTTATGACTTTTGAATGGCAAATCCAGGCGCATTACTGCTGGAACAGGTAGACCACTTTAAAATGTGTTTACCTGAGCCAGAAGTGTCGTTTTGTAGCCAGAAAGTGCTAAATCTACGACCCGCAGTAGAACATGTTCATAGATTCAGGCGCACTCTACGCTACTAATAAAAAAATGGCGTCTGAGCAACAAAATACATACATGTCACCCATAGTGTATGTGTGTGGGAGAGGAAGAGGGTATTTTTTGCTTTAAGTAACAACTTTCTGCACATGGAATAAGGTGAATTTTATAATATATAATACACTTTAAAAGGCAAAAACTTGTAAAAAAAAATAAAACACTAGCACTGCATCTGCTAAATATTGGTTTGTTATAACTGTACAATTCTAGTATTCTAGTCAGCTAGTAAAGAATTAATTTTTTTTTTTATCCACTGAAAATCTTCATAGAAGCATATCTAAGCTGAATTTGTAACCCAATTCTTTCTGCTGTTACATATGTGTATTTAATAAATATAATATAGACAACATGTAAGAAAAATACATATTGCAAATACTTTTTACTCACCCACTGTATCACATGGTTCATCTTTATGGACACAGAAATCCGTCCTAGGAGAAGGAGGGATAAAACTACACATTAATCACAATCAACAATGTCAGACTAGTAATAAGTATGTGACCAATCTGCACAGATTTAATATGCCTCAGTTGGTAGAAACAAGAATCCATTATTGTAGCCAAGACTACAGAAAAGTAAGGATCTAGATTAGCAAATATGTATTGCAAACATTATCTAATTCTTTGAGGAGGTTTGATTTTGAGAGTGAAATCAGCATCCAACAGCTTATTTCATTGAGAGTTTGAATACTATATTAATTTACATACACAGATGTCGAAAAGACAAACTCAACAAATAACACATCATAGTATCATGACTAGAGATGGGCGAATTTCTCAAAAATTCGATTCGGTGACTTCGCCGAATTTCCCGACAAAAATAACTTCGTTCCGAATTACTTCGGGACGAATCACGTTAAAAAACAGCTATTTCCAGGTTGCACAGAGCCTGCAGGGTGCCATGCTTAAATATGCAGAGGGAGCTTGGTTTGGTCTTCATACAATGTTGTGTTTTAGTAGGACATGCACATGACTGCCGCCACTCTTAGAATCGCCTCACTATAAAATTCCCTGGGCACTTAAGAGGGCAAAACTGACCAAAAAACGGAAGGGGGAATGTAGCCTGATAAAGTCATGGCAGCGACAGCTGGAAAAAAACAAGCTGAGGGCTCAGGTGGCAACATCAGTGACAGAGTGTCCAGGTGACGGCGGCAGCCACAGCAGCATGAGGTCAGACAGTGGCACAATGACATTCTGGAGGTGGCAAAAACGGGAGTAGGCCAAAGAGTGGCACAATGACACAGTGTGGCATTGACGGCATCAACAGCAGCAGCAGCATGAGGTCAGACAGTGGCACAATGACATTCTAGAGGTGGCAAAAAAAGGAGTAGGCCACAGAGTGACACAATGACAAAGTGTGTAGGTCACGGCAGCAGCCACAGCAGCAGCATGAGGTCAGAGAGTGGCACAATGACACAGTGTGGATGTCACGGCACCAGCAACAGCAGCAGCAGCATGAGGTCATAGAGTGGCACAATGACAGACTGTTGAGGTGGGTGGCAATACCAGTCCCTGGTAAAGATGGTGGTAGGCAGATGGAGAAACTGTCAGCAGATGTGTGGCATCAGGCGGGTGGCGGCATCAGAATAGTGGCTGAGGCAGGTAGTTTGAACCCAGACTGACGCCTAAGGCATTGGTGTGTGGAAATCCTGGCCGATCCACGCCTGTTTCATCTTGACAAAGGTCAGTGGTTCCACATTTCCCGTGGACAAGCGGGTTCTCCTTGGGGTAACGATGGCCCCGACGCACTGAACACCTGCTCTGATGCCACACTACTGGCCGGGCAGGACAGCTTCTCCACTGCAAACTCGGCAAGTTGCGGCCACACATCCAGTTTGGCTGCCCAGTAGTCCAGCGGATCTTCTAACTGGGGTGGCAGAGTGCTGTCCATGTAGGCCACCACCTGTTGGTTCAGGGACTGCTCCAGGTCCTGCTGCTGCTGCTGGCGACTGCCCTCCTCACTAGGCGGGTGAAGGAAGCTGCTCATCAGTGACTCCAGACTTAGGTTGCTGCTGATGGAGCTGGTACTTCTCCTACCCCCCCACCTTCCCCCCGCAGCCGCGGCAGTAGTACGTGAGCGCAGAGGAGCCCCCCTGTCAGAGGTGGGAAGATGCCGCACATAGGCAGCGGCCAACTGACTACGGAGGATTTCCCTATAGTATTTAAGTTGGTCCTCCCTCTCAATAGCTGGGAAAAAGGCTCCCATTTTGGACCGGTAGCGAGGGTCCAATAGGGTGGAGAGACAGAAGTCATCCCTCTGTCGGATGCTGACTATTCGGCTGTCACTAGCCAGGTAAATCAGCATGCTGCGGGCCATCTGCACAAGTGACTCCGAGAGGCTCCCTGCCTCCATTTCCACTGTATACTGCCACGGTGCTTGCGGGTCATCTGTCTCGTCTTCCTCATCTCCATCCACCTCTTCCAGCTGCTCCTGCTCCTCCTCTCTTATCATCTGGGTAGAAAATCCACTCATTTCACCAGACAATGCTTCTGCTCCAATGTGTTCCTCCTACTCCTACTTCTCCATTTCAGTCCCCACCGGACTCATGTGGCCACGAGATGTAGTCGCCACGTCTCCAGTCCCCTGCCCAGACAGATTTTTCAGCATCTGTTCCAGGACATGAAGCAGTGGAATGATGTTATTCATCCTGTAGTCCTGGCGACTGACAAATAACGTCGCCTCCTCGAATGGCCTCAACAAACGGCAGGTGTCACGCATGAGCTGCCACTGGCTGACATCAAAGTTACACAGGGGAGTACTTCTGTCTGCCTGGATCATCAAAAAATCATTAATGGCCTTTCTCTGTTCATACAGTCGGTCCAACATGTGCAGGCTGGAATTCCAGCGGGTGGAAACATCGCATATCAGAGTGTGTTGGGGGAGGCCGTTCTGCCGCTGCAACTCGAGGAGGGTGTTCCTGGCTTTGTACGAATGGATAAAGTGCATGCACAGTTTCCTGGCCATTTTCAGAATGTTCTGAAGATCGGTGGAAGACTTCAGGAACCTTTTCACAACCAGATTGAACACGTGCGCCATGCAGGGCGCATGGACCATCCCTCCTCGGTGCAGCGCGGACACCATGTTCCTCCCATTGTCCGTCACCATGGTTCCGATTTGCAGTTGGCGCGGAGAAGCCACACATCGATTTCTTGCTGCATGACGCGGAGCAGTTCCTCCCCTGTGTGACTTCGTTCGCCGAGGCAAGCCAGGTGTAGAACTGCGTGACACCACTGTGCCCTACACATGTGGTATGATGGAGCAGTACTTGTGGAGGCTGAGATGGTGGTGGTGGTGGAGGAGGCGGATATTGGCGCAGAAGCCGCAGTTTGACAACGTGGAGGAGAAAGCGGCGTCTCCTGTCCAAGTTGTTGGTGTGCCTGGGCAGGAAGCACATTCACCCAGTGGGCCGTAAAGGACATGTACTGGCCCTGACCGTAGTTACAGCTCCAGACGTCCGCGCTGCCGTGCACCTTGGAACAAACCGATAAACTCAAGGACTGGCCCACTTTCTGTTCTACATATTTATGAAGTGCTGGTACTGCCTTTTTAGAAAATAAATTACAGCTTGGAACTCTCTATCTCGGCTCGGCACAAGCCATTAATTCTCTGAATGGTGCAGAGTCCACCATTTGAAAAAGGAGGGACTGCAGTACCAGCAACTTGGACAGGAGCACAGTCAGCTTCTGCACTTTAAGATGGTTGGACGCATACTGTTGTCTCTTTGCAATCGCCTCGCTGAACGACTGCTGGCGCCATGAGTAGAGAGGAGCAGGAGCATCTGGACCGGGAGATGATGTCAAAGAGAAACAGCTACCTTATGCAGAGGTGGTGGAGCCTTGACTGGCTGCAATGGCAGGCGTGCCACTGGCTGCTGCTGCTGCGGCGGCAGGATTGACCACCACATCTGAGCCACGTTTCTCCCAAGCCACCGGATGGTGACGCTGCATGTGTTGACGCAGGGCCGTGGTGCCAATGTTAGCTCCCTGGCCACGCTTCACTTTCTGCCCACAGATTCTACATATACCCATATTCGGCTCCTCCGGTGTCTTAGCAAAGAACTGCCACACCACCGAGTAGCTGATTTTACCGCCAATGCTCCGCACTGAGTGACTACTACCGCCGCTGCCTCGCTGAGCCCCTGTGCCGCTACTTTCTTGGACCTGCGAAGCGGGTTTTCTACCCCGTGGCCGCTTGGCTCCCGACCTCACACTGCTGCTACCCTGCTGACTAACGGCCACACAACCCACTTGCTGGCTGCGCCGCTGCCTGATGCGCAAGCTGACGCCCTCTTCTCCTGACGATGATGAAGCCCTTGCTTCACCCGGCTCCCCAGTGCGGTCGGCTACATCATCATCAATTTGTGTTTCATCGTCACTGCTGTCCTCATCACCGGTCTTGGTATGCAGAGGCTGACCCCTCACAACATGACCTCCCATGCCACTCTCCACATCTATACTTTGCCGCCTACTGCAAGAAGCAGGGGATATTGGCCCCATTTCTTCGCTGCCAAGTAGCTGCTGACTGCACTCCTCAAATTGTTCATCCTCGCTATATAGTGGGCTGAGCCCAGACCACATAGTGATCTCGGCTGAGAGAACCGGATGGGACGAGGCGGTTGAGGACAGGTGAGGGCCGCTGACCCGCTCCCGGGCCATGCCAACTAAGGGTTGTGTCGACGTTCCCACCGACTCTGGGCTGGGGTTGTCAGTTTGTCATTTTGGGAGGAAGTGATGCCCTAGTCAACCAATCAAGAACCCTTGGGTTGCTAGTCAGCAAACGGCCGCTAGATGACACCGGCAGTTGTGGCCTCACCGAGTGAACCCCTGTTGCAACATCCCCTTGCTGTGCTGCGACCTGGGCCTGCTCCAGGAATGTTTGTGCCACTGCCACTCGCAGGTGAAGAGCCTGCCACTTCTCTGTATGACATACTGTTTGTTCTAAAATGTACAGACACTGTTTGATGAAGATATCTGTATATGATAAATACACACCCGTATTTGGACTCCAAATAACCCACAAACAAGCTTGGGTAACCCTTGGACTTTAAACTGCGCCCCACAAATGGCCAGGAAAATTGACTTGTATGTGCCGTTTAAAAAAAACTCTGTGTATTTTACTGAATGTAAAAGCACAAACGGGCTTAATAACCTTCGGATATGAATTATGCTACAGAATTTTTTCTGTGGGGGTGTAAAAAGAAAGTTTCTTTTTACTCAGTACAACTACAGAAAATACTTATTTAAAACCCTTGGATGAAAAATTGCGCAAAGGAATTGAGCAGCCACAAACTACTAGTTTTGTAGCGGTTACAATGGCGTATTTTTTACGCTACACAACAAGAGAAAAAAATTGTAATTAACCTTCGCTTGTGAATTATCTACAGGAAAATTTAATTTTTTGGCGGTGAAAACTACCGGTTTTTTGGGAGTCACCACAGCAGAAAAACAACGCTTAATTAACCCCTGGATGTAATTTGCGCAAAAGAATTGAGCAGCCACAAACTACTAGCTTTGTAGCGTGTTACAATGGCGTATTTTTTACGTTTACGCAAAAGAGAAAAAAATTGTAATTAACCTCGCTTGTGAATTATGCTACAGAAAATTGTATTTTTGGCGGTGTAAAAGAAGGTTTATTTTTGGCACCACAGCAGAAAAACAACGCTTAATTAACCCTGGATGTAAATTGCGCAAAAGAATTGAGCAGCCACAAACTACTAGCTTTGTAGCGTGTTACAATGGCGTATTTTTTTTACGCTACACAACAAGAGAAAAAATTGTAATTAACCTTCGCTTGTGAATTATGCTACGGGAAAAAATTTTATTTTTTGGCGTGAAAAAAGAGGGTTTCTTGGAGTCACCACAGCAGAAAAACAACACTTAATTAACCCCTGGATGTAATTTCGCAAAAGAATTGAGCAGCCACAAACAACTATCATTTTAGCGTGTTAAAAATGGCGTATTTTTTACGCTACACAACAAGAGAAAAAATTGTAATTAACCTTCGCTTTTGAATTATGCTAAGAAATTGTATTTTTTGGCGGTGAAAAAGACGGTTTCTTGGAGTCACCACAGCAGAAAAACAACACTTAATTAACCCCTGGTTTGTAAATCGCGCAAAAGAATTGAGCGCCAAAAATGAAGTGGTTATTTGTATTGTAAAAACGCTGTTTCTTTAAATGAATACAACAGGAAACAGCTTAGATCCCACTTGGATATTCAATGTGCGGGTGAGCCGATAGCATTTAAAATTATATGCAGCTGTAGGGGGGAAAGCACACTGGACTTCAAAATCCAATACCCAAAAATCTGAAATAGAACATTAAGAGAACAGTCTCTGAGACAAGCTGAGACACCCCACAAAAATCGCTGTATAAAAAATCAGTTCTTCAGTAAGAGCTATCACAATCAGCCCGGCAGCCCCTTCCCTGATCAGTATAGTGAGAGGAAGTGTGAGCCCCCAGCGTCGCGCCCCGGACTTATTAGTGCGGTTTTGGCACAGAATCCCGCCGGTCTCTGATTGGCTTCATCTCTGCACATGTCATGCAGGCTATGCCCTTCTCCTCCCAGAGTGCTTTGCCCCATGTAGCGCCATGTGCTCGCAGCCATTTTATCAAAAGCACACTTCGTTCACCCGAAGTACCCCAAACTTCGACTTCGTTCAGAACCGAAGTTTTCCTAAAATTCTAAACGAATTCCACTTCGTTAGAATCAATTCGCCATCTCTAATCATGACGCAAAAAGTTGGTTGTGATCTAAAAGCAGATAACATAGAAAGCCATAATATTACCATAAACCTAAATTTGCTACATCTGCACTGAGTTTGTTATAATGAACACATTTATTACAATTTACACGTAAAATAACTTGCAAAAAAAATTATATTTAAATCAATACACTTTAAATTGTTTGTATCTTTTTTATATTAGGACTTCTGCTTAGGTTCATGGTAACCTCATCTGCAAAGCAGATTTAAGTTGGAAATAAAACCCAAGTATCATTAGGCTACATCTACACGGCACTGGTTTTTGGTCAAATTTTAAGCGGATTCAGTATTTAGAATCCTCAAAAAATCCAACTCTAAACCATCCCCATAGACCGCAATAGAAAATCTGGGCTGGGGTCTACACAGCTCAGATTTTCTGAGGTCGGATTTTAAATACAAAATACAGGCAAAAAACTTAGAACATGTTGTATAACCTGCCTGACAGAGGTGGATAAAAGAACTGTTCAACGTGGCCTGGCCAAATACCGACCGCAAAAAAGTGACAAAAAACGAGTTTAAAAATTGATAGTAAAATACTGATTGGATTCTATAACAGAATCCAACGGCATTTTACTTATGCCGTGTATACGAAGTTTAGATCTCAGGCTGCTGCTCTATTTCTTATCCATGGTTTACCCTGTAGATGTGTCTGCTTAGATCAGACCTGGGCAAAGTACGGCCCCCGGGCCGCATCCGGCCCGCCAGTTCGTCGGATGCGGCCCGCGGCGTACGATGCCCAGGTCTGCTAATAGTAGCACTGACAGCTGCCGCGGCCGGGTATTGGGTGAGAGGCCGCCGCGGGCCGTCAGCGCTACTATTGCTGGTGAATTAGGCAGCGACGCGGTGAACTCCGCTCCATGCGCCGCTGCCTCTCCTGGGCGCACACAGAGAATAACTCTGTGCGGGCCCAGGAGCTGACGGAGGAGCGCCCGGCGCTGGCGGCATGACGTCATCACGCCACCCCGCCCGGGAAGCCCTCGGATGGAAGATGCCAGGGTGAGTATTTGTGTTGTTATTTTTAATTTTGGCCATAAAACTATATACTTGCCTGGGACACACCTCACTAATCTATATACCGCCTGGGGACACACCTAGCTATCTATATACCTGCCTGGGACACACCTAGCTATATATATACCCGCCTGGGACACACCTAGCTATTTATATACCTGCCCGGGGACACACCTCACTATCTATATACCTGCCTGGGGACCCCACCTAGGGTATCTATATACCTGCCTGGGGGCACACCTCACTATCTATATACCTGCCTAGGGACACACCTCACTATATATCTGTCTGGGGACACACCTAGCTATCTATATACCTGCTGGGGACACACCTAACTATATACCTGCCTGGGGACACACCTGGCTATCTCTATATCTGCCTGGGGACACACCTGGCTATCTCTATACCTGCCTGGGGACACACCTGGCTATTTCTATACCTGCCTGGGGACACACCTAACTATATATCTGCCTGGGGACACACCTGGCTATCTCTATACCTGCCTGAGGACACACCTAACTATCTATATACCTGTCTGGGGACACACCTGACTATATACCTGCCTGGGGACATACCTGACAATCTATATACCTGCCTGGGGACACACCTGACTATATACCTGCCTGGGAGCACCTAACTATCTATATCGCTGCCTGGGGACACACCTAACTATCTATATACCTGCCTGGAGACACACCTAACTATCTATATACCTGCCGGGGGCACACCTAACTATCTAATATACCTGCCTGGGAAATCTAACTAAACTATATACCTGCCTGGGGAAAAACCTAATATCCATATACCTGCCTGGGGACACACCTAACTATCTATATACCTGCCCGGAACACAAACCTAACTATATACCTGCCTGTGGGAAGCCCTAACTATATACCTGCCTGTGTGGAGCTTTAACTATATACCTGCCTGAATGGAGCCCTAACTAACTAGATACCTGCCTGAGGGGAGCTGTACCTATCTAGATACCTGCCTGAGGGGAGCTGAACCTATCTAGATACCTGCCTGAGGGAGCTGTACCTATCTAGATACCTGCCTGAGGGAGCTGTACCTATCTATATACCTGCCTGAGGGGAGCGGAAACCATCTATATTCCTGCCTGAGGGGAGCTGTACCTATCTATATACCTGCCTGAGGGAGCTGTACCTTTCAATATACTGCCTTGGGAAGCTGTATTATTACCTTTCCTGCGGGTACCTATTCTATATACCTGACTGAGTGGAGCTGCCTATACCTGCCCGACTGAGGGGACATACATCTACATACCTACCTTACTGAGGAGAGCTGTACATACCTGCCTTACTGTGTACCATCAGTATATATAGAGGTATATAGATACATCCCCCAGTAAGTTTCCACAAAGATAATCCCCCAAAAACGAATTTTTCCCGTTCATCCTATGTTTTTATTATTCCGGCCCCCCCAAAACCATCGCACTTTCTCATGCGGCCCCATGGGAAAATTAAATGCCCACCCCTGGCTTAGATTGATTATTGTATAAAACCCCAGGCCCACCACATGCTTACAAGGAAGATACTAACTCATTTGTTTTAAAGTTCCGGATACTAAAAAAGAAGATCTTAAAGAGAGATTTTAGATTAAGGGTATGTTCACACAGCATATTCCAACACGTATAGTGGCGCGCACACCATGTGTTTGAGAAGTATGCGCCGGCCAGTGCATCCTTCTGAAATGCTCTGTGATGGTTCCCATCGACCTTCACACTTTCCCTGTGTCGGGGAAAATGGCAGGTAATAATAACACTCAATAAGAGCTATGAATTACTGTATTTGCAGGCCGTACTTCAGATCTATTGCAGCGCAATTATGCCCCGAAATAGGGCCCACAAATACGCTGTGTGAATATATCCTTAAAATTGTCACATAAACTGGTCAAAATAAGCCATAGAAAAGGGGAGAACCTGGACTAAGCTATTTCATAATGTCAATGTCTATATAGTGCATATTATTAATATACAGTAGTTACACCCACATATGTCAAAGTATTTTAAACAATTGAACATCCAAGATGTAGGCCATACGATGATACATAGCAACATCAAAGTTATGAAAGAGCACAAATAAAGCAATATTCAAAAATCATTTTTCTAGTCAAGAGAGAAAAAGTGTTTAGAACACTTTTTCAAACACTACTCCACTACTCCAATAGTTTCATTTGGTAAGGGTACAACACTCTGTTGCAGTTTCCTGATTACTCATATACGTGTGAAAATCTTGACTGTTTTGAGCTGCAAAACGAGAACAATCTGTATGTGGTGTCTCCTCAGGTCAATAAGAGATGTACATAGCTTCATACAGCTTGAATGGTTACAATTTGAAATACAGTACAATGAAAAAGTTTTAGGCAGTTGTGGAAAAAATGCTGCACAGTAAGAATGCTTTCAAAAATAAAAGTATTAATAGCTTATTTTTGTTCATTAAAAAATGCAAAGCTATTGAACAAGAGAGAAATCAAAATCAAATGAATATTTGGTGTGACCATCTTTGCCTTTAAAACAGCATCAGTTCTTCTAGGCACAATTGCACACGGTTTCTGAAGGAAATCAGCAAGTAGGTTGTTCCAATTATTCTGTAGAACTAACCAGGGGCGCCATCAGGATAGCAATGGCAGTACTGTTGTCAGGGGCCCTAATTGAAAAGGGCCCACTGTTATGCTGCAAGATAGGAACTCATAATAGATGCTTTGTTGGTATGGAGCCCTGATATTACAGATAACAGTCCTGGAACTAACTACAGAACTTCTATAGATGTAAGCTTATTCAAATACTTATGTTTTCATGTATTCCCGGAAAGACTTGATGGTGTGCAGATCAACACACTTTGGGGGCCATACCATAACTATCAGGACCCTTTGTTTATGCTATAGATATTTTTTTATGACATTGGCTGTATGTGTGGTCGTTGTTGTCCTGCTACAGAATAAATTTGGAACAAAAAAAAAATGGCTCTTTTTTTTTTTCTAAAATTTTTTTACACCTTCCTAAAACTCTGGCACAGTACTAAATATATTATGTTAAAAGTCTGTGTCACTGTCCAATCCAGAGGCTATAAATGTGAGCTAGCAGAGCAGAGCTGCCATCAACAGTTTTACCCATTGGTCTCTTACATGGAGGTTATATAAACTACTGTTGCTACCAAATTTGTATGCCATTATTCTAGGAGAAAGTAATATTGCTTTATTATATTGTTCTTAGTTGGGCAGGTAGCTACAGCTGATTATCAAGCATAACTAACAAGAACCTAGGTACATACCATTTAAAGGGATTGTCTCACTTTATGAAAACCTTTTTGTAGGCCACTTGCAGCTCACTGCAATCCGGCCATGCATGTGAAAATGAAGGGCAGCGATAGCGGCGTCCTCCTCATTCACTTCTATAGGAGTTCTGAGTATAGCTGAGTATGTGCTCTCGGCTATACTGGGCATTCCTATAGAAGTGAATGAGGAGGTTGCTGCTAGCACCAATCTCCTCATTCAGATTCATGGCCGGATCGCAACAAGCTGCGAGCGTCGGGCGAGGAGGATTTCACAAAGTGAGACAACCCCTTTAAGGCTGCTTTGTGGTTGAATCCCTGTGAGCATTGCTAGAACACAGACAGTAGTATTCTTTGTGTCACATTTCTACTTATGCAGAGGATGCATCGTGAATGAATTTTGAGCATATCCAGCCATACTAGCTAATAAATATTATTATTAGAGATTAGCGAATTTCTCAAAAATTAGATTTGGCCGATTCGACAAATTTTTCCCCAAAATCTGTTTCATTCCGAATTTATTCGCGATGAATCGCGTTAAAAAACAACAATTTCCTGGCTGTAGAGAGCTTGTATTGTGTTGTAGAACATTGTGCCATGCAGAAAGATGCAAAGGGAGCGTGGTTTGGTATTGACACAATGCTGTGATTTAGTATGACATGCAGATGACATGCACTGCTCTTAAAATCGCTTCACATTTCACTTATCTGGGCATTTACAGAGTCAAAACTGACCAAATAACTGAAGTTGTAATGCACCCTGACAGGGTAAAGTCAGCGCCAGCTGGAAAGAACTGAGCAGAGGACCAAGATCCCACTATACCGTCAAAGAGCACACTTATTTTACACTGTCATCAGATGATTCCACATTATGACAGAACCTGTTCTGTTAAATGTTGATATATGTAGAGCCACCCCTACCCCCCAAAAGAGTGGACAGGGTGTCGGCAGTAAATTTACGTTGACGTCACTGATCGTTTTGCCATTCCTTTGATCCGTCAGTGTCTGCTTTCAATCGGTCAATAGTCCATCAGTATTGCTAAAGCCAAAAAGAAACAGGAATTGATCCAAGACAGAGATCTCAAGTAAATGGAATATTTGCATGTCTTCTGTGTTTTGTATCCACTCCTGCTTTTAGCTACCTAATCATCAGACAATCCTTATGCAAACAAAGGACCATATCAAACTGGCCCTACAGCTTCTCCGCTATCAATCGGTCAATAATCTATCAGTATTGCTAAAGCCAAAAAGAAACAGGAGTTGATCCAAAACAGAGATGACAAGTAAATGGACAACGAAATGGAATATTTGCACGTCGTCTGTGTTTTGTATCCACTCCTGCTTTTGGATACCTAATCATCAGACAATCCTGATGCAAACAAAGGACCATGTCATACTGGTCTTACGGCTTCTTCAAAGACACCATCGGTTGTGTTTGTCCTTTTCATTCCTTCTGACAGATTAAAAGAAAGGGAAAACCAAACAGAGTGGCAACTTCATAGAGTGGTGGAGGGTGGAAACAGCATTAGAAAACCACAGGGTGGTCGAGTGAGAGAGTGGTCAGTTGGCAGCAGCATGAGTAGGTCACAGAGTGGCACAATGACATAGTGTGGAGGTGGCGGCAGCATGACTAGGCCACAGAGTAGCACAATGACAGATTGTAGAGGTGGCAGCAGTATGAGTAGGCCACACATTGGCACAATTACACAGTGTTGAGGTAGTGGCAGCAACAGCAGCAGCAACATCAGGCCGAAGAGTGGCACAATGACATAATTTTGAGGTGGCGGCAGCTAGGTGCCATAATAAGGAGGTGGCGGCAGCAGCATCAAGCTAGAGAGTGACATGGTGACCTAGCCTAAAGGTGACAGCAGCAGCAGCATGAGGAGACCTGAGTGGTGAGGTGGCAGCAGCATCAGTGGGCCACATAATGGCCCAGTGAAGAGTGGGGAGGTGGGTGGCAATACCAGTACATGGTAAAGATGGTGAGTAGAAGGAGCAGCTGGCAGCAGATGTGTGGCATCAGGCGGGTGGCAGCACCAGAATAGTAGCTGAGGTAGGTAGCCAGAAGAATCCAGACTCATTTGTCAATTTGTCATTGGCACAATGACGTAGTGTGGAGGTGGCGGCAGCATGACTAGGCCACAGAGTGGCACAATGACAGATTTTGGAGGTGGCAGCAGTATGAGTAGTTTATCCAATAATTGCAAACAATGCCGTATATTAGCAGTGCACACGTTATAGTCCCAGCCGTTAGGAGTACCTTGCTTAGACTCCCCTATATCAATCAAAAACGTACACATAGGCTGTATGGACAAAACATTGAACTTTACTTCATTTTTATAAATTGGTGCATAAAAGACATAGTTCTATGACGAACACCTTAGGCAATGAAAAACATATGAAAACGTGGCAGTACTTAGCTGTATAGCTTCTCCTGTTTAGGAGGTGAGTGATAGTCCCATAGTAGACTAGTAGGAGCCGATCATGCTGAGTTGCAGCCCAGTGCCGCCATGCAATGACGCGACGTTTCGGAAGGCACGCCTTCCTTTCTCAAGCATGCGTTGTAAAGGCACGTCATCCTCTTTATTCACTGACCATGATTACACAGGTGTGCATGTCATGTTATCTATACTAAAAACAGTATACTAACATCACTGTTAAAAACAATATAAATATCTCAAGCTTAGAGGACATGAAAAATGTATAGGAGCATATTTTATATAGTGCATAAGTTACAAATAGCAACGTAGACTCAAAGACTCATTTAACCCCTTTGGTGCAATTGTATCCATTGTTGCAATCCAATACGCCTCCCTCTGTAGTAACCTAGTTTTATTTTGGCATATATCTGAGATGTTCACTTGTTCAAGTACACACCAACGTAAATCACAGATATTATGTTGGTATTCATTGAAATGTTTCGCTACAGTTGTTTCACCAAATTTTGTGGGTACTTTCTGAGTTATCTTTTTGTTTTTTAAAATTTATAATAGCACTTTTATGTTCCCCTATCCTGATTCTCACTGGGCGGCTGGTCTGTCCTATATACCATTTGCTACATGGACATTTTAACATGTAGATTACGTTGTTGCTAGTGCAACTAAAGTATCCTTTTAATGGTATATCATATCCCTGATGCGGATGTTTAATTGTTGAACCTTTAATAATAGCGGAACAGTTGTTGCACGATAGACAAGGATGTGTCCCATTACGTTTAGTCCGAAGGATTTTTTGTCTGGAAATCTGTGTAGGGCGCAAATCAGAGTGTATAAGGCTGTTGCCTATTGTTTTACCACGTTTATATATGAAACGTGGTTTGTCCCTAAACAGATGTCCAAACTTGGGGTCAGATTGTAGCAAGTGCCAATTATGATTAATGGCATTTTTTATGATGTTAGAATGCTTATCATACGTGGAAATGAAATTAAATCTAGGCTGTTGTTTATTCGTTACTTTCCCTTTAAAAAAAACTATTCTCTATTTTTTGCTCTGAATTCTAAACCTATCTGTACCAATTTTTTCTCATTGTAACCTCTTTTCACGAATTTGTTAACCAATTCCTGCATTTTTAAATCATACATATCAATATCTGAACAAATGCGACGTGCCCTTATCATTTGGCTTTTTGGTATGCCATAAAATATTGAAGGGGTATGAAAACTTGATCGATGGAGAATGTTATTGCGTTCTGTGGGTTTAGAATATAGCGTTGTTTGGAATGTATTACTACTTGAGTCCCTAATAATTTTAACATCCAAATATTCTATTTCAGTCTTCTGAATATTTATGCTAAATTTAATCAATGGATGTCGAGAATTGAGATACCCCACAAATTCATTTAGTTGTTTCTCATTCCCCGTCCACATTAAGATGACGTCATCGACATAACGCTGCCACAACTTTATATGTGTGGAAAATTCCGAAGTATGTACATGATCAATTTCAAACCTGATCATGAAAAGATTGGCTGCACTAGGCGCGACAGGCGAGCCCATAGATAAGCCTTGGATCTGTAAAAAATATTCATTTCCAAATCGAAAATAGTTTTTTAGCAGCACCAACTTGTAACTTATGCACTATATAAAATATGCTCCTATACCTTTTTCATGTCCTCTAAGCTTGAGATGTTATATTGTTTTTAACAGTGATGTTAGTATATTGTTTTTAGTATAGACAATATGACATGCACACCTGTGTAATCATGGTCAGTGAATAAAGAGGATGACGTGCCTTTACAACGCATGCTTGAGAAAGGAAGGCGTGCCTTCCGAAACGTCGCGTCATTGCATGGCGGCACTGGGCTGCAACTCAGCATGATCGGCTCCTACTAGTCTACTATGGGACTATCACTCACCTCCTAAACAGGAGAAGCTATACAGCTAAGTACTGCCACGTTTTCATATGTTTTTCATTGCCTAAGGTGTTCATCATAGAACTATGTCTTTTATGCACCAATTTATAAAAATGAAGTAAAGTTCAATGTTTTGTCCATACAGCCTATGTGTACGTTTTTGAGCAGTATGAGTAGGCCACATATTGGCTCAATTACACAGTGTGGAGGTGACGGCAGCAACAGCAGCAGCAACATCAGGCCGAAGAGTGGCACAATGACATAATATTGAGGTGGCGGCAGCTAGGTGACATAATGAGGAGGTGGTGGCAGCATCAAACCAGAGAGTGACATGGTGACATAGCCTGGAGGTGACAGCAGCAGCAGCAGCATGAGGAGACCTGAGTGGTGAGGTGGCAGCAGCATCAGAAGGCTACATAATGGCCCAGTGAAGAGTGGGGAGGTGGGTGGCAATACCAGTCCATGGTAAAGATGGTGGTTAGAAGGAGCAGCTGGCAGCAGATGTGTGGCATCAGGCAGGTAGCAGCATCAGAACAGTAGCTGAGTCAGGTAGCCAGAAGAATCCAGACTTATTTGTCAAAGTTCAGGTGAGGCGGCATGGCTGATCTAATCTGATGCATCAGGCATTGGTGTGTGGAAATCCTGGCTGATCCACGCCTGATTCATCTTGACAAAGGTGACTCTCTCTACATTTCGGGTGGACAAGCAAGTTCTCCTTGGGGTAACTATGGACCTCACAGCACTGACCATCCGCTCTGGTGCCACACTATTGGCCGGGCAGGACAGCTTCTCCAGTGTATACTCGGCAAGTTGTGGTACCCCACAGCAGCCGTGGCAGTGGTACGTGAGCATGGAGGAACCCCCCGGTCATACCTGTGAGAGGATGGCCGATGGCGCACATAGGCAGCGGCCAACTGTCTACATAGGATATCTCTGTAGTACTTGAGTTTTTCTTCCCTCTCGGCAGGTGAAAAAAAGGCCCCCATTTGGACCGGTAGCGAGAGTCCAAGAGGGTGGAGAGCCAGAAGTCCTCCCTCTGCCGCATAGTGACTATTCGGCTGTCACCACCAAGTCAAATCAGCATGCAGCAGGCCATCTGCGCAAGTGACTCTGAGGGACTCCCTGCCTCCATCTCCACTGTATACTGCCATGGTGTCTCTGGGTTAGCACCCTCATCTTCCTCGTCTCCCTCTACCTCCTCCGGGTGCTGTGAGAAATACACACACTGTATTTCAAAGATAGTTCACCACAATAAGAGAAAAAAGTAACTCTTTGGCACCAAGAGCAATATCCCAAAATAAAAATCGCTGGTTCAGGAACATGTATGTATATGACACACACTGTGTAGTTGGAAGGTATTTCACCCCAGTAACTATAAAATCGGAAGTATTTGGTACAGAGTGCAATCTAGTGCTGCTGCAGAAAAATCTCTGTACATAGGAGACACAATGGCAAGTGGCAGAATGTAAAATGGCTGGCCTATTTACAGGGCTGTGACATCATAGAAGCCGTCTGGCTGCTGATTGGCTGCATGTCTGCAAGTCATGGCATTGAGGGCGTTCTTTTCTTTCTCCCATCGTTCTTTGCCCCATGTCATGCCATGTGCTTGTGGTCATTTAAAAAAAAAAAAAAGAAGATTCGTTACCATGAATCGCTAAATTATTTGGCTTCGTTTAGAATCACATTTTTCCAGGAATTCAAAACGAATTCCACTTAGTCAGATTCGATTCTCTCATCCCTAATTATTATTATTATTATTACATTTTATATATTTTAAACAAATAACTTTAACCTATAAAATGTAAATGTAAAATAAATTAGAATCGACAATAAGTTCTGTGTTAGAAGATGTAAGGTATATTACTGACATTTTCGGTAGCTGTAAACTAGTTAAGATGAAATACTGCTTTAATTTTCTCCACATTCCACATGCCAAAGCTAACAGGCAGGCTAGTTACTTACATTCCATACAACATTCACAAAGTAACACATGCGTTGGCTTTTGTTAAGATTATTTACACAATTAACTTCTCTTCAAACCTTAACAAAATGATGTGAAATGATCTGCATACCACAAGGCATTAAATTTGCCCCCAATCTTATGAGAGATGCAAAGACATAAATTTTTAAATGAACATGTACTGTACAAGTTAGACAGGTAGCAATCATTGTTTACAGAAGATTGTGTTGGTTTTGTTATTGGAGGTCGTCATGGCAAAGGATGCTTTGAATTACATTTAGTGTTTCTTCAGGCAAATTTTATTCCTTAAAACAAGAAATCTAACACAAAGTCAAAATGTCCCCTCCAGGGCTTCCCTGTTACGCTCTGTAATAAATAAGAAGACTTGCTTATGGTCATCTTTCTCCTTTGTCAGCCATTAAAAGCAGGAATGCTGGTGGCAAATATCAGTATACCCCAACCAATTACTCCATTGTCTCTTGCATGGCCATGAAGATCTAGTGGTGTCACCAAATGGCAGCTTTATCTGATGCCAAGTCTGAACATATTTAGTTCCCTGGTATCAAGCAGCACATGTGCAGTAAGATATTAGTTAAAAGGGTATTGTCACATATGACACATGTAAAGGACATTATATCCGATAGGTACAGGTCCACTCACTGCAGTGGACTACAGTTTAATGGAGAGTGAGCCATTTGGCTCTCTCTATAACTCCCATTGACTTTAATGAACTACAACCATCTCTTTTTTGAGTTGTGGTTGCTGGGATTAGGAAATGGAAATCACTGAACCTCAGTTCTCCTAAAAGGTGATGGTCCTAGAGGTGGGATCCTATCCTGTGGATATACCGTGAATGCTTAAAATGAAATACCCTAAAAGACCAACAAACACATCATTATAATAGAGAAGTGCACAGAATCTTTAAGATAGAAAAGCAATATGACTATATCAATAAAGCCTAAAAAAAATTTGGCTTTGGGATGTCTCAAATCTGATTTTTTTTCTTTAACCCTATCCCTAATCCTATCACCTATGCTAACAATAACCCTAAATTGGGGGTAGGACTTGTTTTAGGGGTTAACTTACCATTCTGTGCTCTCCTGGTCCTACGTTTCTTCCAGCATGGCATCATTTCTAGTGCGACTTCCAATGTTGCATCCAATGTCACATATGGTTTCCCCATGCAAGCACTATTTTATGAGATCTAGACATGTTCCTGGACAAGATGTGCATCATGTCCAGCATCACTTCTGGTTCATATAACGTAGGGGTAACAGAGAATCTTGAAGTGACATCAGACATTACATCGGTAGTAACACTGCACCAGAAGTTACACTGCATCAGAAGTAACTCAGGAGTGGAAGTCATTTAGAAAGTTAAATTAACCCCTAAGTTGCTAACTGTTAAGGTCGAATTTTTGGCAATTTTTGTCATAATTTTATTTGGGTCTTAATCAAATTGCTTTGATTTGGATTTAATTTGACATTGATTCAAATCTCAAATGTAAAAATAGACACAATCATCAGTGATTTATGGAAAGGTTTTTCTTTGCGTAAACAATCATTATTTTCCACTAAAATAACCTTTTCATTAAAATATAAATGGATAACATAAAGCAATGAACAGCAAGAGGTACTTTTATGTAGTCACTCATCTTCCCTGTGAATCCTATAACTCTAAAGCTTAAAAGTATGGGACACAATCCTAAATAAATGATCTATGATGTCAAGATTCAGTATCAGATTGCAACCTCATTCTGCATAATAAAGTAGATCCCTGCTGGGGGTTACATGGTGAAATAATTTACACAGTTATTACCTAAAAGGAATTTTAAACCTAAAACATAAGTTAGCCTACAGGAATGTGCTCCTGAAAAGATTCATAGATAGACAGCACTATATATGCATATAACAGAAATTTCTGGCAATTATAAATTCTGTACATAGTAATATTTTCTTTAGCATAGTAAACTGTCTGCCCTTATTAAAAACCCCTCCTCTTTGCTTGAAATGAGTTTTGCAAACCAATATTCTCAATATTCTCTCTTGTCCAAATTGTTTTTTAAAAAGGGTATATATCAAACTATAAAACAACTGTTTTAGATTAACGGGTTTGGCTTTACCCTAGTTAAAGCACCACTTTTTGGAGGACCAAAGACACCCTTTAAAGACTGACCATTGATTTTAGTGGGCATGCCCCCAGGCATTGCAGACTCACTCCCATCTTAACTCCAATTCCAAGTAGCCATTTTATGAATAAAATACAAGACATAAATATATAAATATATAATAAATATATTTAATACATAAATGTATAATAATATATATATTGAAAGATCTGGCAAAACCCAAAAATAACCAAAACAACCTCCTTGGAGGTATTTCCCCCAGCCACCACAGCCACTAGATGGCTGACCTTGTCACTGGCTCCCAGAAATACCAGCCTGTAGAGCCCCACCTTTTGCCAGACCAACCAAGATACACACCATGAAATGTGGGTGCCATAACCGTTATGACGACGTCACACCAAATTTTTCCACCAACTCTGAGGGCTCCTAACCACCACCGCGAGTATGCCATGACCCTTCATGCATGTGAGTCACCCCACAGCCCCACTGCCCTCTCAATACCCTCCTGAATACCTAGGGCCAACAAGACAATCCCCACCACATTCAAACGTACTCCATCGTTCAGCCATAAATTACCTTCGCTAGACCCCAAGTCCACAAGATGGACGAATATTCCCCCATTTCTGACAACAAAATTGGACACAGCCCTGTTAATCTTAACCCTTGCCCTGTAGCTTCACTCCACTGACCTAGTGCTGTACCAAACCCGTCTGGGAATAATATCCGACCAGACCGCAACCATCCCCCTGGAACTGTGACCGCCCCTTCAGGGAGCTTATTAGTGACATCCGTTGTGACCAAAGCAGCAACAGGTCACAACGGATGTCACTAATAAGCTCCCTGGAGGGGTGGGTACCAAGATCATTACTCCCTGCGTGTAACATCATGAAATATGGAGCCCAATCATCCAAAATGATGCCCCTTGGCCAACACGCCCCTCCACAGCAGTCCTCTCACACCCAATCACCATACCACCATCGTCCGATGAGGAAAGCCCAGCTGTTCCCCACTTATTCCTTGATTGTGCAATTGCCCACCCCAAAAAACATATGAATGGCCAAAGATCTGCACCAACCTCTGGGACCCTTTAAAACAAACAACACAGGAATACAGCATATAACAAATGAATAACAAGAGACACATCACACTAGAAAAATATTCCTGAAAAGACCCTCCACCAAAACCACATCAGACCAAGATGAGGACGAATGTACAGCTTATAGTGGCTAGAATCCCAATGACCTATCCGCTTAACTAAGCCAGGGGACAAACCCCAGCTAGCCGCCTCCATTGCTGCCCCAATCCGGAAGGAATATGTAGCAAAAGTACCCGCATCCAAACCTAAATCCGTCAAACACCATAGAAACACCGCGGTGAACTGGAAACGCATCAAAAAAGATCCATCCGCATGTTGCAAGAGCAGCTCTTCTCCCTTGGGCTGCACCCCACAATAAGCCCACAAGCACGGCACTGGGCACATGACCTTCCTATAGACAATACCCAGCGTAACACGCTTTCCCTGTCCTGTCATATTCGTTTATGACCTGCAGAGCCATAATTCAACCCTATCCCTAACTCCAAAAAGATCCTTGCCCAAAATACCACTCCCACGCCTCCAACTGGGAGAAACCAACTAACCTATCCTCAAAGCCCCCCAAAAAATGCCCATGAAAAAGGCCAAGCAAAACAAACAAACCTCAAAAACCAAAGTTGCAAACCTTGTCTAACTCCCAAACCAAACGTTCCAACAGCGCAAATAAAACTGGCCACCAGGCATCCCGGCGACCCCTACCCCTCTGTATCCCCACAAAGCTTGCCGAATTCCTTGGTGAGATCCAGCACCCTGCACCATTTAAAGCCAAAATCCAAAGCTGCCATAAAGTGATTCACCCTGGAAACTGACCAACCTTCAGCAGACACATGACTCAAAAAGGACAACAAAGCCCCCAGCTTCTTCTCCAGGGACACAGCAACATCCAATCCTGCTAACCAAAACTCCCAGATCCGCCATGATGCCTCATAGGCAGCCAGGTCACCACCTGTCACTAATGCTCGGAGCCATCTGTCTGCTTTTTGAAAGCCACACCCCCAAGTGTCCGGGGCACCGGGTCCCCTCCCTCTCTACCTCCTGAGGCAATGCCCAAAATCGGGCCCACTGCAAATGAGAAAGAGAATCAGTTATCGAATTCTGCACCCCCATAACATGTTCCGCCACTACCCAGTCATTAAGAGCTAGACACCACTAACCAAACGTCTAAAGAGAAGCACCACCGGAGGAGAGGAAGCCGACAGGCTGTTGTTACGGATGTGGTAGTGGATCCTCTGGACCACCACAAGCGATGACGTAAGCCACGCCAGGGAACGGAATCTAAGTAGGTCCGGTTTTCACCAGAGCCCGCCGCAAAGCGGGATGGACTTGCTGCGGCGGATTACTACCAGGTCGCTACCCCTGACGTGACTTGCTTGCGGTGGCAGCCGAGGTGTTGCGTGGTACAAAATTGTGAAGCAGGCTCGTAGTCGGGGACAGGCAGAAGGTCAGGACAGGCGGCAATGGTTTGCGGTCAAGGGACGGAGGCAGAAGGTACGGTACACAGTAAACGGGATAAGACACTTTTGGAACGCTTCCTCTCCAGGCACAAGGCACTATCGATTCGGCAAAGGTGCTGGGGAAGAGGCAGGGCTTAAAAAGGGTCCGTGCCCGGTGAGAACCAATCACCGACGCACTGTCCCTTTAAATCTCCCGGCAGTGGCGCGCGCACGCTCTAGAGGGCGCACGTGCACCCGGCCGGCAGCAGGAGCGCGCGCCAGGACGGGACCAGGAGCGTGGACGGGTAAGTGCGCCCCAGAAATGCCGGGGTGTCCGCGGCCCGAGGGTCGGCCGCGGCACCGGCTGCAGCAGGAGGTGCTACGGCGTTGCGGGTGTACCTGCGACCCGACACAAGGGTCGCAGGGACACCTGTAACAGCTGTTAATTACCTGGACAATGCCCAGGTTATCACAATGAAACCAACTCTTTTTTTTGTCTCGCAGTCGTTTCCCCAAATCTCAACTCCACCACAATGGGAAACAACTCGAGCAAGGCCAAGTTCCTGGACAAGCATGCCTTCTTCTAATCCTGAGGCCATTTCCCCACCCACCATTCACCTAGACAATAAACCTTAAAATCTATACCACCTGCTGCATCTGTGTAAATACCTATCTCAAATTGGAGACTGTCTCCCATGATCAGGGAACTCCTGTTGTAATGCTCCAAAAACCCCTCCAAACCCGAAGGTCATCCCGCAAATCAGCTGTTAAGCGCACAACATGATAGAGCCCCACACCCCGGATGTCACGGCCGCCAGTCACCTACACAAAAACCTGCACCATGGGCATGATTCTGCGGGCAAAGTTCAATTTACTTAAAAAGGGGGACTGCAAATCCTACAACAGAATATTTTCTGTGGAATATGCATCATTAATGGCATGCCACAAATCCAATACCTTTTCCTCTGGAAGCCTGCAATTCATCAACAATGAATCAATGCAAATTCCCAAGAAATTAAAGCAAGTAACCGGGCCCTCCACTTTATCAGGGGCCATGGGAACCCCCGAAACACCCTGCAGCCCAGTGCATGGCACAAAGCAGGGAAAGACAGACTGGAGTGTCCCTCGGACCAATAAATAAAAAATTGTCAAGGTAATGAATAACTAAAGGAAGACCTGACCCATCCCGAGCAACACATTCCAAGAGAAACGGAATGTCTCGAAATATACAGGATATCTGGCATCCCATGGGCAAGCACCTGTCCACAAAATAAGACCCATCCCAACTGCGATCCAACAAACGCAAACTGTCAGTGCGAACCGGCAACAACTGGAAGGCTGACTCAACGTCAGTTTTTGCCATAAGGGCCCACTGCCCATGTAAGCGATCCCAGTGTACCGCCATGTCAAATGATATATAGACCAGGAGCAATCCCATAATTAACCAAGGACCCTCCCGGAAATGACAAGTGATGCATCAGTCGAAATGTATTTGGTTCCTTTTTTTTGTGCACAACCCCAGGGGTTATACAATCAAATCTGGAAAAGGTAACGAAGAGTAAGGACCCAACATCTGGCCCAAAGAAACCTCCTTCTCCCTCATATCGGCAAACAACCTGACAAGTTGCCCGAAACTGACACGGTCCCTCGTTAAACTGCCAACAGTTTATTGGCTTCTGGATCCCATGGTCTTGCACCCAAGCATCCCCTCTATCCCCGTTCCAGATTGGCTGGCGGAGCCAGCACCACCGCGAAAGGACTGGCCAAAAAAGTTGGTACCATACCGAAGTCATAAATCAATATCCTTGTGATCCCACTGGATATTCGGCCTCACTGCCCTCCGCTGGCCAAAGTGCTCAACATACCAGAGCCAAGCCTGGCCCCCACAAGCCCTGTAGGCTTCACCTAGAGCTCCCATGTAACAGAACAAGGCAGAACAATGTTCTGGTGCCTTCTCCCCAACCACACTGACCAAAATCATGAAAGCCTGTAACTAACTATTAAATGTCTGAGGAATAAGCCACCACTGCTGCTTTTCTCCTCCTCCTTCTTACTCTCATCCCTCTTGTCTTTATCAAGATTAAACTTTTAAAATGAGATAAGGGACAAAATTTACACATACTCGTCTTTCCAGATTTTTTTCCCTCACATCCTTCTTCAAGTGAGCTCCCAGCGGCCCCTCAAAGCACATGTACACCTCCGCCTTTGCCTGATCATCCAGCTGTACGCTATCCACTTGCACTTCCTTCTCTGTTTGAACACGAAGCAGCAACACCTCTGGCCTCCAAGCCCACCCCGGGTTAGCGTACCTCTGATGATCACCAATCCCCCCCGCTGCAACTGGGGACACCTCCTGACTGCGCTCCCCACCCCACTCCAAACAAGACAACAGTCTCCTAATCATTCCAATCAAATTCTGTAATTCCCCCATATCCTGACTGACCAAACCAGGGGTTACACCCTCTTGGCCCAAAGCTACCCCCTGAGACATAAAGATAGGTGGAAATGAATAAGACATGGACATATACCCCCACGATAAGGTCTGTGACCCCCCCAGCGTAACCAGACCCACCCCGACGGCCCCGCGCCAGGATCGGTCGCGCCAACCTCCCGACCGCTCTTAAACTCCAACAAACCCAAACCCGGGAAACTGGGACCTCCAACAAGGGTTGCAACACCCACTCCAAAACCGGCTCCAGAGTTCCTCTGGATGCAGAAGAGCCAGCCTTATGCCGCTTTGCCATAAAGCCAGATTTTCCCTCGGCGATCTATCGCAGTGACTGGCACTGCCCCTGACTGGTGCCTCGGCAAGAGCATGCGCCGCAAGGAAGGAGGGTGGATGACAAAGGCAACAGAAGGCCCACCCTCCGTAGCATGGAGGACCCCAAACTACCCCCCCGCTGGACCAGACTGCCTGTGCGGATTTCTCCCAGGCCGAGGAGTACGACCCCTGGTGTCAGACTGACCCTCCAATCTGAAATGTCTCTGGAGGGGCTCCCTTACCAATGTCTGGCCCTAGGAGTGGCGACAGGACTCAGGCATTGCGGCAGCCTAACTCTATGCCCTCACCTATTGTTAGCTGCTGGCTTGGCTATCTGAGCTGCCCCACTTTCTATGGCTTCCTGGACCCGATCCCTTAAGAATTCTAAACCCCTGGAACTAGCTGCCGACTGCAGCTCCTCGAAAAGCTCCTCCACCACTGCCAAGGTTCTGATGGAGCAGGAAGCCAAACGGCGCATGTCCACTCACTCTGGTGTGCTGGGTACGACTACTTTTTTTTTCCCCAGCACCCCTGCACAAAAACCCTTTTCCCCAGCCCTCCAAACTCCGCCCACTGCCCACCCATTGCCCCGATGCAGGGTCATGGGGGGCCCCCCCCAATCTGCCCTGCTCCTCCCCCCGGACTTTATGTAAAACTTTTTTTTTTAACATGATTATAGATTGGGCACCCTTTTTGAGAAAGTTACTTCTTTAGCTTTGGGTTTAGTAAACTGTTAATGATTATAATTTACTTTTCCCATTAGTAGGTGTTTGAGACATTTGTGTTCTCTGTATATACTATACTTTAGATCTGCCTTTAACTGAATTTACCGTCAGTCAGAATCATATGTTTCTGGTGGTCAACTCCCAAACTTATCCATGATACCCTGTTTTCATGAACAACGGATATACAAGAAATGGTCTGTTGTTATAAATTGCCTTTTGTCACCCTACAAAACTGTACATGTCACACATAAGGCGACATGTATGAATCTCGCCACGTCGGGGCGCACCTTTCCGGGGTTTTTTCCAGCAAAATCTGCGCCTGATTTATGCGGCGCTGGGGCCGCTATACACCCTTGGTAAAGTCGTCGTGCCCGCCAGTGTTTGGGGCGCAGTGTGTTGGGACTTAGGCGCAGTGGGGCGCTGCGCCTATGATTCCCCCCCCGGGTATGGCTCATGCAGGGGGGAAAAAGTCCGCGCGCCTGCCATTGTGGGGTCACAGTCCGGGACTTAGCGCGTTGCGGCGCAGCGCCTAAAATTCGCCGTCGGGGAGGTGAAACCATACATGGGGGGAAAAGTTCCCTGCCTCGCAGGGTGTGGGGCCAGTGGGGGGCATTGGTGTAGTGCGGGGAAATGGGCGCGGGGTGCGGGGGACTGCGCCTCCTTTTTTTCTTTCGAGAAGGCTGGAGAAAGCGAGAAATCTTAAGAGTCCTGCGGAGTATGAAAAAAAAAAAAATCGCCTTTATAATGGGGGGAAAACATTTCAGAAAAAGAGCCAAACCTAAAAAAATAAAAATACATAAAAAAACACTTTCAAAAAATCTAGAATGGCGCTACTCAAGAATTAGGATATTTGGAAAATTGCCGGGAAAAACAGTAATTCAAATTCAAAAAGCATCCCTTTGGGCCCGGCAGAAACGGCCAATCGAAAATGGGGAGCGACAGTGAACCATTAAAACCATGGAGAACTTTTGACCAATCAGAATCAAAGGCGGGACAGTTCAAAATAAGTAAAAATGTAGAAAAAGGATGTTTGGCGAGTAGGGGGGCTTGGCTATCTCGGCCAATAAAAAAGGAGCGAAAGGACCCATTAACCTATGGAGAAAGTTGAAACCAATCAAATAAAAGGGGGACACAAAATACAGTAAAAATGCTAAAAAAGAGCTGATGGTTGAGCTAGCGGGGGCTTGGAAATCCCACCCAATCAAGTGCGGCTCTTCTTCCATTGTAGTTTATGGAGAGATGGGCCGCAATGCAATCTCGGCTCTCCGCCGTGCAGCATGGAGTAGAATAAAAAAAACATTTTTTTTTAAATGTTAAATATTCTCTGAAAAAGAGCTCAAACCTTCAAAAACATAAATCAATTTAATCCCGAACAATTCGTTTGTCGCCGAGACCGGCGCTCATCGGGAAAGCAATAGAGAGAAATTTCCGGAAATCAGTAATCAAAATTTTGTAAGCATTCCCATTGGTCGGTTTAAAAAACCAGCCCCAATCAGGGAATAGGAGGACAAAGACCCCCTTATACCCATGGAGAATTTTGGACCAAAACAAAATCAAAGGCGGGCAGTTCAAAAGACAGTAAAAATACAGAAAAGGGAAAAAACTGATTGGCTGAGCTAGCGGTGGCTTGCCCTTCCCAGCCCAAACAGAGGGGGCATACTTCTCCCCATTGTATTTTTGGAAGATCGGCGCAAAGCAATCCGGCGCTCAGCGCTGTGCGGGGGGTTTTGAATAAAAAAAAAATTTTTATTAAGTTAAAAAAATTATCAATAAAGCGCTGAAGCCTTTGTAAAAATAAATCATTAAATCCCGAACAATGCGTTTGTCGCCCAGACGGCCACATAAGGGTTGCAATAGAGAAATGGCCGGAAAATACAGTAAATTTAAAATTTTTTTAAAACTCTTTCAAAGGGTCCCTAAAACCCCAATCAAATAGGGGTGACAGGGCCCCTTCTAAATAGGGGAGAATTGCCAATCAGAATAGGACTAAAGGGGAAAACCATTATATCCATGGAGAAATATTGACCATCATATTCAAAAGGGGACAGTTTAAAAACAGTAAAAAGGCAAAAAGATGATTGGTTGAAGCGGCGGGGGGGTCCCAGCTTAGCCAATCAGACGCAGCTACTTTTTCATAGAGTTCTAGGGAAAAAAAAGCGCGTGAGTCTGTTTGTGATTGGGTAAGTTAAAAGAGGCGCGGTTTTTTGGACCAAATTTAGAGCGAGCACGCCCTATGGGTTTTTATGCAATCTGAAATAAAATGACATGCCAAAAACAAATGTAAAATTTCCAAGTTGTCCGATGGGTATAAAAGAAATAATAAAATGGGGGGGAAAAAAACAAAATATTAATTCAATAAAATAGGTTTATTTCTTTATTTTCTTTACCCAAAGGGTCGATAGTTGGTTGTACAATAGTAATGGGTTATCAATATAATGGGGGTAAATAAAAAAAAATAACCTGATGTTATTGATTTAAAATTTTTTTTTCGTTACCCCCCCCGCCACCGTAGCTCAGCCCAAACAGCTCTTTTCGCATTTTTATGTATTTTGAACTGTCCCGCTTTTATTTTTTATTGGCCAAATTTTTCCATAGGCTTAAGGGGGCCCTGTCGCTCCTATTTTGATTTGGCCCGGAGATGCCAAGTCCCCCCCTTTGCTCAGCCAATCGCTCTTTTCTGCATTTTTTCTGTATTTTTAACTGCCCCCCCCTTTTATTCTGATGGTCAATAGTTTCCATAGGTTTTAATTTCACTGCGCTCCTATTTTTTATGGCCCCAATTTTTGCCGACCCAAAGAGAATAGTTTTAGAATTTGAATTACTGTTTCCCCCGGCAATTTCCAAGATCCTAATTCTTGATATTCGCCGTTCTAGATTTTTGGAAAGTGATTTTTTTTTTAATATTTTTTATTTTTGAGGTTTGAGCTCTTTTCTGACAATGTTTTCCGCCTTTATAAAGGTGATTTTTTTCTAATCATTCTCCATGCTGCATGGAGCGGAGCGCTGAGATTTCTCTTGCGATCTTCTGTATGCTTCCTCGCATGTTCCGATCTTGCTTCACTTCGCCGCCGCTGGAGCATTTAGATCAAAATAAACTAGGCCTGCCTGTCGGAGCTGCAGAGCGCTGCATTGCGCAGCGCTTTGGCGAGCCGCCATCGTACATGCCTTGGGGTTTTCGAGCGCGCCGCGTCCCGCCCTGGAACGCCTACCCTGCGCCCACACTGCGCCCCTTGCCCGCCCCTTCATGCGGGGCGCAGCTGAAAGTGGCGAACGCTGCGCCTAACACTGCATCCCTGCGTCCGACAGGGGGGATTCGGGCCGGGAGGCGCAGTTTACTCCCAAAAACAGGCGAAAAGCCCGTTCATACATGTCACCCATAGAGTTTACTAAATTCTCTCCACACCTCCCAAAATTTGAGGTGATCAGAGCTCACTATTCAAAGATCCACTTTTCAGACATGTATATGTTCTACAACATAATAGTCTTGTTTACAAATTTCAACAGTAAGTTGTCTGAATATACAGACACTAAAAGGCATGTAATATTAAACAAGGGTGGACCAGTATGTTTTAGGTTATTTACCTATTAATCAATTTTAGAAGAGAAACACCAGAAATAAAGAGAAACAGACATTTGGATCAATGTAGGAACCAGCTCTACAAAATAAGGACATTTTGGGTATGTTCACACTGCATATTTTGTATGTATATTCCAATTTGTATTCTGTGTCAACACATATCAAAACCAAGTGGTAACATGGTCCCCATTGTTTTCAATGGGAATGGATGCTATAGCTTGTGTGAACTATGGCACATATTTTTTTCTAAAATGTGAAATCTATTTCATGTAAAAAATAAAAAAAATTAATAAGTTTCACTTCTTTGTCCAAAACTGTGGTAAAATCTGCAGCAATACAAAGTGAAATAAATCTGAAGGTATACTTTGGATTTCTGCAGGGTATTCCGCAGCAAATTTTCCCAATAGAAAAATATACTGTGTGTACATATCCATAGGAAGGAACTTCTTTTTGACATGCACTTCTAGTTTCATGAGTATCATACAGTCCTCATATACATTTCCCAGTTGCAGCTGATGGCAAACAAACGGCAACATGTATGAACAACGACACCATTTTTTTTTTTGGCATACTTTGAGCCAAACAAACTGTCGAAGCCTTGTTCCTTAGATGTATGAACCGTTGTGCGCCAAAGCTTGGTGCATTGTAAGCTAGACACTACACTTTTGAATACAGCAATGATGTGGGGCCTATTGCACCAGAATCATACAATGCGCCAAAAATGCGCCAAAGTTTGGAGCAAAACTGTCATACAAATCCATACCAGTTTCAAAGTGGCATGGCTGAGACTACGTTTGGCATAAAATGGGACACATTTATAAAGTGCTGTGAGACACTTTCATACATACTGTTGGATCTTACATTATTAAAAACAGGAGTAGAACTGACAACTCAGCACCAGGTTCATACATGTTGCCCAAAGTGACTGGGAAGGGTCAACTGCACTGATGTTTTCGATTAGTTCTATTAATGAAATTTTCAAGTAGCCCAGTTATGCTAGAAACACAATGATACTGTATCGTCTGAATACACCATAAAAAGATGTTGATAAATTGTTTATTGAACCAAAGTAGCTGAATTCCAGAGAAGCTTTTTAGAAAGTGAACCTGCGTTGTAAATAACAGGACTCTTTCACAGAAGACTTTCTAAATAAATTATGTCAGTGGTCAGGACATTTTTCCTATCCACAGGCAGAAACAGACAAGCACAAAAGTGTTTCTTCCCTAAGGCAAAATATACTTGTAAAATGTCAGTGTAAATTCAAACTAAATGATTGATGCTTATTCCTTGCATCTTTTGCTTCATTATTTGTCTCAGTAGAAGTGTCATCATGCCTTGTTGAACCAGGGCATAGCGGAGTGCTAGTAAAGGAGCTGCCCTGTCTCTTGAAACTGCATCCATGTTCTCAGGACCCATATATAGGTCACCCTGATATTATCTCTGTTATGAGAACGGTACAATTTAGGGCCACATGGATGGCAGGGCAAAATACAGGCCTTACATGAGGTGTGATATAATTAGAGATGGGCAAATTGATTCTAACGAAGTGGAATTCGTTTAGAATTTCAGGAAAACTTCGATTCTGAACGAAGTCGAAGTTTGGGGTAATTCGCGGGAACGAAGTGTGTTTTTAATTGATAAAATGGCTGCGAGCACATGGCGTTACATGGGGCAAAGACGTCTGGGAGGAAGAAGGATGTAGCCTACATGACATGTGCAGAAATTAAGCCAATCAGAGACCGGCGGGATTCTGTTATGTCACTGCACTATATAAGTCCGGGCGCGACGCTGGGAGCTCATACCGCTCTCACTGTACTTAGGGAAGGTGCTGACACAGCTGCTTATGATATCTCTTACTAAAGAACTCCTTTTTATACAGCGATTTTTGGGGGGTGTCATAGCTTGTCTCAGAGACTGCTTCTCTTATGTTCTAATTCTGATTTTGTGCGGTATTGGAACTGAAGTCCAATGTGCATCCAATGCAGCTGCATATACATGTTAATGCTATCTGCTCACAGCACATTGAATATCCAAGGGTTATCTAAGCTTGTTCCTGTTGTATTCATTTAAAGAAACAGCGTTTTTACAATCCAAATACCACTTCATTTTTGGTTGCTCATTTCTTTTGCGCAATTTATATCCAGGGGTTAATTAAGCGTTGTTCTGCTGTTGTGGTCACTAAAAGAAACCGACTTTACACCGCCAAAAAAGACATTTTACCTGTAGTATAAATCATAACCGAAGGTTAATTACAAGTTTTTGTGTTGTTGTGTACCGTAAAATACACGCCATTTTAACACACTACAAAGCCAGTAATTTTTGGTTGCTCAATTCTTTTGCGCAATTTACATCCAGGGGTTAATTAAGCGTTGTTCTGCTTTTGTGGTCACTAAAAGAAACTTTCTTTTTCACCGCCAAAAAAGACATTTTTCCTGTAGCATAATTCATAACCGAAGGTTAATTACAAGTTTTTCTCTTGTTGTGTACCCTAAAATACACGCCATTTTAATACGCTACAAAGCTGGTAATTTTTGGTTGCTCAATTCTTTTGCACAATTTACATCCAGGGGTTAATTAAGCGTTGTTCTGCTGTTGTGGACACTAAAAGAAACGTTCTTTTTCACCGCCAAAAAAGGAATTTTGCCTGTATCATAATTCAACAACCGAAGGTTATTACAAGTTTTTCTGTTGTTGTGTACCGTAAAATACACGCCAATTTAACACGCTACAAAGCTGGTAATTTTTGGTTGCTCAATTCTTTTGCACAATTTACATCCAGGGGTTAATTAAGCGTTGTTCTGCTGTTGTGGTCACTAAAAGAAACGTTCTTTTTCACCGCCAAAAAAGACATTTTACCTGTAGCATAATTCATAACCGAAGGTTAATTACAAGTTTTTTTTTGTTTTTGTGTACCGTATAATACACGGCATTTTAACACGCTACAAAGCTGGTAATTTTTGGTTGCTCAATTCTTTTGCGCAATTTACATCCAGGGCTTAATTAAGCGTTGTTCTGCTGTTGTTGTCACGAATAGAAACGTTCTTTTTCACCGTCAAAAAAGACATTTTACCTGTAGCATAATTCATAACCGAAGGGTATTTTACAAGTTTTTCTATTGTTGTGTACCGTAAAATACACGCCATTTTAACACGCTACAAAGCTGGTAATTTTTGGTTGCTCAATTCCTTTGCGCAATTTACATCCAGGGGTTAATTAAGCATTGTTCTGCAGTTGTGGTCACTAAAATAAACGTTCTTTTTCCCCGCCAAAAAAGACATTTTACCTGTAGCATAATTCATAACCGAAGGTTAATTAGAAGTTTTTCTGTTGTTGTGTACCGTAAAATACACGCCATTTTAACACGCTACAAAGCTGGTAATTTTTGGTTACTCAATTCTTTTGCGCAATTTACATTCAGGGGTTAATTAAGCCGTAGCGGTTGCCCCCGCTCCTCGGCCCGCGGGCCGCGGGCGCACCCGTGGCCGCCCCCCCGGGTGCCTGCCGGGGTCGGGTGCCGCCGCTGGCCGCAGGGTGAGCCGGGGGTCCGCTCCAGCCAGGGACTCACCTGGCCTCGTTCCTGTCCCGTCTGCTTCCTCTGCCGACCAAGGCGTTTTCGTAAATTTAAAGGGCCAGCGTCCCGGTAATTGGTTAATTGCCGGGCGCTTCCCCTACTTAAGGGTTTGCTCCACAATCATTCCTTGCTGGATCTATGTTGCCTCGTGCCTTAGAAAAAGCGTTCCTTAATTGTATTCTCGCCTTACCGTGTACCAGACCCTTTGCTCCGTTTCTCGACTCCGAACCTCTGCCGCCTGCCCCGACCTTCCTGCCTGTCCACGACCACGAACCATTGTCGCCTGCCTTGACCTTACTGCCTGCCCACAACTACGATTCCTGGATCACAATTCGGTACCACGCTGCACCTCGGCCGCCATCGCAAGCAAGTCACGTCAGGGGTAGCGACCTGGTAGCCTCACGCCACAGCAAGTCCATCCCGCTTTGCGGCGGGCTCTGGTGAATACCGGGGGCTACTTAGACTCCGCTCCCTGGCGTGGCTTAACTATCATCGCTTGCGGTGGTCCAGAGGATCCACTACCCAGCCGCTACAGTTAGATCCAGCCATGGATCCCGCCAAGGTGCCCCTGCCAAGTCTTGTGGATCTCACGAACATTGTCGCCCAACAGTCGCAGCAGATCGTGCAACAAGCCCAGCAATTGGGTCAGCTGTCCGCCATGATGCGCCAATTCCTGGCTTCCCAGCAGCAGCAACCTGCCTCTTCGCCGGTGGTTCCATCCCCTCCTGCCGTCCCGCTGGCAACTGTGGGTCCGAAGCTTCGCCTTCCTCTACCTTCCAAGTTCGACGGGGACTCGAAGCTCTGCAGAGGCTTTATTACGCAGTGCTCCATGCACGTGGAGCTGATGGCCGACCAGTTTCCCACTGAAAGGGCGAAGGTGGCATTCGTGGTGAAACTGCTATCCGGAAAGGCCCTGGCCTGAGTGACACCCCTTTGGGACCGAAATGACCCTGTGACCACAGACCTACAGGCTTTCCTCTCTGAATTCCGCAGCGTGTTCGAGGAGCCGGCGCGAGCATCTTCTGCGGAGACGGCGCTATTGAACCTAGGCCAAGGGGACTCCTCCGTAGGAGATTATGCGGTCCAGTTCCGCACCCTAGCCTCCGAGCTGTCGTGGAACGACGCCGCTCTCTGCGCCACATTCAAGAAGGGCCTGTCAAGCAGAGTCAAAGACGCACTTGCAGCAAGAGACCTCCCATCTTCTTTGTGCGAACTTATCCATCTGGCCACGCGCATAGACGTGCGTTTCACGGAGAGACAGCAGGAGCTCCCCCAGAAGCGTGACTTGGCACAACCTCGCCGTCTACCTCGTCTGGCCCCCGTGTTCCAAAGGCCTCTGCTGCCTCCTCCACAGTTTTCCACCGAGGAACCCATGCAGGTGGACTGGGCCCGCTTGTCGGAGGAAGAGCTGTCCCGCTGCCGGATGGAGAACATTTGTCTTTACTGCGCCAATCCTGACCATTTCCGTAGGAGTTGTCCGCAGCGTCCTCAGCGGTCGGGAAACGCTCGCACCTAGGTGCCGTAGGAGAGGCGTCACTAGGTGCTCAGTCTTCCTCTCCACGACTGTTGCTGCCAGTGCAGGTAACGACGGATGCTGGTCTATCGTTCCGGGTCCCTGCCTTCCTGGACTCCGGCTCCGCCGGGAACTTTATTCACGCCTCCCTGCCAGTAATCCGCCTGTAAAAGCCGTTGCTTATCTCTTCCATCAGTGGGGAACTTCTCAGCGACTCCATTCAGTACATCACCCGGCCTGTGACCCTCCGTGTAGGGGTCCTACACACGGAGAAAATCTCCTTCCACGTCCTGCCTCGCGCTTCTTCGGCGATCCTGTTGGGGCTACCCTGGCTGCAACGTCATGCCCCTACGCTTGATTGGAAGACAGGCGAAGTTCTGCGTTGGGGATCGGAGTGCCAGGATCTCTGTTTGGTGGCACCACGCCCGGTGTCCATCCCTTCTCCCCAGTCGTCCGTCAAGTTTCTACAGGGTCTGCCAGCGGAGTACCAGGATTTTGGAGACGTATTCTCGGAGAAACAGGCTGAGAAGCTACCGCCCCACAAGCCATATGACTGTCCTATAGACCTCCGCCCCGGAACCAGTCCCCCACGGGTAGGGTCTACCCTTTCTCTGTGCCCGAGACCCAGGCCATGTCGGCCTATATACAGGAGAATTTGTTGAAAGGTTTCATACACAAGTCCTCCTCTGCTGGCTTCTTCTTTGTCCAGAAAAAAAGACGGTTCGCTTCGTCCGTGCATTGATTACAGAGGACTAAACAAGATCATGGTGAAGAATCGCTACCCTCTGCCTCTGATATCCGAGCTCTTTGACCGCCTCCGTGGAGCCAAGGTGTTCACCAAATTAGATCTACGAGGCGCCTATAACCTCATCAGAAGTCGGGAGGGGGATGAGTGGAAAACGGCCTTCAACACACGGGACGGGCATTTCGAGTATCTCGGGATGCCCTTCGGGCTATGCAACGCCCCAGCCGTTTTTCAGGAGTTCGTCAATGACGTATTTCGGGACTTGCTGTACACCTGCGTCATTGTATACCTGGACGACATCCTGATTTTTTCTCCTGACATACAGACCCATCGGATACAAGTACGCCAGGTCCTGCGACGCCTGCGGAGCAACCGACTGTATGCCAAGCTGGAGAAGTGTCGGTTCCACCAGGCCAGCCTTCCGTTCTTCGGGTACATAGTCTCCGATCGAGGTCTACAGATGGACCCTGCTAAACTCTCTGCAATCCAGCAGTGGCCACGACCTGTCGGTCTCCGGGCGATTCAACGCTTCCTAGGATTCGCCAACTACTACCGGCAGTTTATTCCCCACTTTTCTACGCTGGTGGCTCCCATCGTGGCTCTCACCAGAAAGAACGCTAATCCTAGATGTTGGCCTCCGTCTGCCGAGGAAGCATTCTCCCGACTGAAGGCAGCGTTCTCCTCAGCACCTATTTTGGTCCGTCCGGATCCAGAGAGACCCTTCAGCCTAGAGGTGGATGCCTCTTCCGTGGGAGCAGGGGCGGTCCTGACCCAGAAGGGCCCTAAAGGCAAGACCGTCACATGCGGGTTTTTCTCGAAGACCTTCTCTTCGGCAGAACATCATCATGCCATTGGAGATCGGGAGCTGTTGGCCATAAAATTGGCCCTGGAGGAATGGCGACATCTGTTGGAGGGAGTTCGACATCCATTTGACGTCTTCACAGACCATAAGAATCTCCAATACCTCCAGACGGCTCAGCGCTTAAATCCTCGCCAGGCACGGTGGCCTCTTTTTTTTCTCCCGCTTTGATTTTAAGATCCACTTTCGACCGGCCGAGAAAAATGTCAAGGCGGATGCCCTCTCCCGTGCTTCTGACATTACCGGGGAGGAACGTGTGTCTCAGCACATCATTGGTCCTGAACGGCTGGCCCATGTGGCTCCTGTGGATCTCCGTAGTGTTCCTCCGGGCAAAAACTATGTGCGTTCCGCACTCAGGAGGAGAATTCTGGGTTGGGGGCATAGTTCTCTTCTGGCCGGCCACCCCGGGATACGAAAATCCTATGCCCTCATCTCGCGACACTACTGGTGGCCAACTCTGCTCCAAGATGTCAAGGACTTCGTTCTCTCCTGTACGACATGTGCCCGTAACAAGGTCCCACGCCATAGGCCCACAGGCCTCCTAGTCCCTCTGCCTGTTCCGGAGGCTCCATGGACACACATAGGCATGGACTTCATCACGGACCTTCCTCGGGGAACTTGGTCATCTGGGTGGTCACTGACCGATTTTCAAAGATGTCCCACTTTGTGCCATTACCTGGTCTCCCTTCTGCTCCCCAATTGGCGGGCCATTTTTTCCATCACATTTTTCGCCTGCATGGTTTACCATCCCACATCGTCTCCGATCGTGGCTTCCAATTTGTCTCTAAGTTTTGGCGTGCCCTATGTTCCCGCTTGCAAATCAAGCTAGATTTCTCATCTGCGTATCATCCCCAGACTAATGGGCAGGTGGAGAGAGTAAACCAGATCTTGGGGGAGTATCTACGGCACTTTGTGTCCAGACGCCAGGACAACTGGTCCGAACTGCTTCCATGGGCCGAGTTCTCATACAACCATCGGGACTTCGACTCGACTGGCCGTTCCCCATTCCTTGTGGTCTATGGTCGTCACCCTCGCCTTCCCCTCCCCTTGGCTTCAGCCTCCGAGGTTCCTGCCGTGGACAACCAGGTTCAGGATATCGGGGTCATTTGGCGAGAGACCCGACAAGCCTTACTCCAGGCTTCAGCCCGCATGAAGTCCCAAGCTGACAAGAGGAGAAGACCTTCCCCAACGTTCCTCCCAGGGGATAAAGTGTGGCTCTCTTCAAAATACATACGTCTCAAGGTCCCCATCTATAAATTGGGTCCGCGGTTTCTGGGACCTTTCAGAGTTCTTTGGCAACTGAATCCGGTGTCCTACAAGCTCTGCCTTCCTCCATCTCTCCAGATTCCCAATGCCTTTCACGTCTCCCTCCTAAAGCCTCTGGTCTTGAATCGGTTCTCCCAGAAGAGTGCTGCCCGGTCCCCGGTCCTAGAGTCCCCTGATGTCTTTGAAGTGAAGGACATCTTAGACATGAAGACCATCAGGGGTAAGCGTTTCTTTCTTGTAGATTGGAGAGGCTTCGGCCCCGAAGAGAGGTCCTGGGAACCTGAGTCCAATATCCTGAATCAAGATCTGCTCCGTAAGTTCCTTCAGTCTAAATAGAGGGGGAGACCTAAGGGGGGGTACTGTAGCGGTTGCCCCCGCTCCTCGGCCCGCGGGCGCACCCGTGGCCGCCCCCCCCGGGCGCCTGCCGGGGGCGGGTGCCGCTGGCCGCAGGGTGAGCCGGGGGTCCGCTCCTGCCGGGGACTCACCTGGCCACGTTCCTGTCCCGTCCGCTTCCTCTGCCGGCCAAGGCGCGCGTTCCCACTCCCTAGCGCGCGCGCGTTCTCGTAAATTTAAAGGGCCAGCGTCCTGGTAATTGGTTAATTGCCGGGCGCTTCCCCTACTTAAGGGTTCGCTCCACAATCATTCCTTGCTGGATCTATGTTGCCTCATGCCTTAGAAAAAGCGTTCCTTAAGTGCATTTTCGCCTTACCGTGTACCAGACCCTTTGCTACGTTTCTCGACTCCGAACCTCTGCCGCCTGCCCCGACCTTCCTGCCTGTCCATGACCACGAACCATTGCCGCCTGTCTTGACCTTACTGCCTGCCCACGACTACGAGTCCTGGATCACGCACCTCGGCCGCCATTGCAAGCAAGTCACGTCAGGGGTAGCGACCTGGTAGCCTCACGCCGCAGCATGTCCATCCCGCTTTGCGGCGGGCTCTGGTGAATACCGGGGGCTACTTAGACTCCGCTTCCTGGTGTGGCTTAACTATCATCGCTTGCGGTGGTCCAGAGGATCCACTACCCAGCCGTTACATAAGCGTTGTTCTGCCGTTGTGGTCACTAAAAGAAACGTTCTTTTTCACCGCCAAAAAAGAAATTTTACCTGTGTACCGTAAAATACACGCCATTTTAATACGCTACAAAGCTGGTAATTTTTGGTTGCTCAATTCTTTTGCCCAATTTACATCCAGGGGTTAATTAAGCATTGTTCTGCTGTTGTGGACAATAAAAGAAACTTTCTTTTTCACCGCCAAAAAAGGAATTTTGCCTGTATCATAATTCAACAACCGAAGGTTAATTACAAGTTTTTCTGTTGTTGTGTACCGTAAAATACACGCCATTTTAACACGCTACAAAGCTGGTAATATTTGGCAGCACATTTCTTTTGCGCAATTTACATCCAAGGTTAACTAAGTATATTTCTACAGTTGTACTTAGTAAAAGAAACGTTCTTTTTCACCGCCAAAGAAGAAATTTTGCCTGTAGCATAATTCATATCCGAAGGTTAATTAAGCCTGTTTTTGCTTTTATATTCAGTAAAATACACAGTGTTTTTAAACGGCACATACAAGTAAATTTTTCCTGGCCATTTGTGGAGCGCAATTTATATCCAAGGGTTACCCAAGCTTGTTACTGGGTTTATTTGGAGTCAAATACAGGGTGTGTATTTATCATATGCAGATATCTTCATCATACAGTGTCTGTACATTTTAGAACAAACAGTATGAGACAGAGAGGTGGCAGGCTCTTCACCTCCGAGTGGCAGTGGCAAAAACATTCCTGGAGCAGGCCCAGGTCGCAGCACAGCAAGGGGACGTCGCAGCAGGGGTCACTCGGTGAGGCCACAACTGCCGCTGTCATCTAGCAGCCGTGTGTTGACCAGCAACCCAAGGGATCTTGATTGGTTGACTAGGTCATCCTCTTCCTCCCAGATGACATCTGACAACCCCAGCCAAGAGTTGGTGGGAAAGTCAGACACAACCCTTAGTTAGCATGGCCCAGGAGCAGGTCAGCGGCCCTCACTTGTTCTCAACCCGCCTCTGTCCCATCCGGTTCCCTCAGCCAGAGATCTACTATGTGGTCTGGGCTCAGCGCCACTATATAGCAAGGATGAACAATTTGAGGAGGGCAGTCAGCAGTTACTTGGCAGCGAAGAAATGGGGCCATTATCCCCTGCTTCTTGCAGTAGGCGGCAAAGTATAGATGTGGAGAGTGGCATGATAGGTCATGTTGTGAGGGGTCAGCCTCTGCATACCAATACCGGTGATGAGGACAGCAGTGACAATGAAACACAAATCGATGATGATGTAGCCGACCGCACTTGGGAGCCGGGAGAAGCAAGGGCTTCATCATTGTCAGGAGAAGAGGGCGTCAGCTTGCATGTCAGGCAGCGGCGCAGCCAGCGAGTGGGTTGTGTGGCCGTGAGTCAGCAGGGGAGCAGCAGTGTGAGGTCGGGAGCCAAGCCGCCACGGGGTAGAAATCCCGCTTCGCAGGTCCAAGAAAGTAGCAGCACAGGGGCTCAGCGAGGCAGTGGCAGCAGTAGTCACTCAGTGCAGAGCGTTGGCGGTAAAATCAGATACTCGGTGGTGTGGTAGTTCTTTGCTAAGACACCGGAGGAGCCGAATATGGGTATATGTAGAATCTGTGGGCAGAAAGTGAAGCGTGGCCAGGGAGCTAACGTTGGCACCACGGCCCTGCGTCAACACATGCAGCATCACCATCCGGTGGCCTGGGAGAAACGTGGCTCAGATGTGATGGTCCATCCTGCCGCCGCAGCAACAGCAGCAGCAGCGCCTAGTGGCACGCATGCTATTGCAGCCAGTCAAGGCTCCACCACCTCTGCAGAAGGGAGCTGTTTCTCTTTTCCATCATCTCCCGGTCCAGATGCTCCTCGCTACTCATGGCGCCAGCAGTCGTTCAGCGAGGCGATTGCAAAGAGACAACAGTATGCGTCCAACCATCCTAAGGTGCAGAAGCTGACCATGCTCCTGTCCAAGTTGTTGGTACTGCAGTCCCTCCCTTTCCAAATGGTGGACTCTGCACCGTTCAGAGAACTAATGGCTTGTGCCGAGCCGAGATGTAGAGTTCCAAGCCGTAATTTCTTTTCCAAAAAGGCAGTACCAGCACTTCATAAATATGTAGAACAGAAGGTGGGTCAGTCCTTGAGCTTATCGGTTTGTTCCAAGGTGCACGGCAGCGCGGACGTCTGGAGCTGTAACTATGGTCAGGGCCAGTACATGTCCTTTACGGCCCACTGGGTGAATGTGCTTCCGGCCCAGACACACCAACAACTTGGACAGGAGACGCCGCTTTCTCCTCCACGTTGTCAAACTGCGGCTCCTGCGCCAATCTCCGCCTCCTCCTCCTCCACCACCACCATCATCTCAGCCTCCACAAGTACTGCTCCATCATTCCACATGTGTAGGGCACAGCGGTGTCACGCAGTTCTACACCTGGCTTGCCTCGGCCAACAAAGTCACACAGGGGAGGAACTGATACGCGTCATGCAGCAAGAAATCGATGTGTGGCTTCTCCGCCAACTGCAAATCGGAACCATGGTGACGGACAATGGGAGTAACATGGTGTCCACGCTGCACCGAGGAGGGATGGTCCATGCACCCTGCATGGCGCATGTGTTCAATCTGGTTGTGAAAAGGTTCCTGAAGTTTTCCACCGGTCTTCAGAAGATTCTGAAAATGAGCAGGAAACTGTGCATGCACTTCATCCATTCCTACAAAGCCAGGAACACCCATTTCGAGTTGCAGCGGCAGAACGGCCTCCCCCAACACACTCTGTTATGCGATGTTTCCACCCGTTGGAATTCCAGCCTGCACATGTTGGACCGACTGTATGAACAGAGAAAGGCCATTAACGATTTTTTGATGATCCAGGCAGACAGGAGTACTCCCCTGTGTAACTTTGATGTCAGCCAGTAGCAGCTCATGCGTGACACCTGCCGTTTGTTGAGGCCATTCGAGGAGGCGACGTTATTTGTCAGTCGCCAGGACTACGGGATGAATAACATCATTCCACTGCTTCATGTCCGGGAACAGATGCTGAAAAATCTGTCTGGGCAGGGGACTGGAGACGTGGCGACTACATCTCGCGGCCACATGTGTCCAGTGGGGACTGAAATGGAGGAGGAGGAGGAGGAGGACATTGGAGCAGAAGCATTGTCTGGTGAAATGAGTGGATTTTCTACCCAGGTGACAAGAGAGGAGGAGCAGGAGAAGCTGGAGTAGGTAGATGGAGATGAGGAAGACGAGGCAGATGACCCGCAAGCACCGTTGCAGTATACAGTGGAGATGGAGGCAGGGAGCCCCTCGGGGTCACTTGTGCAGATGGCCCGCAGCATGCTGATTTGCCTGACTAGGGACAGCCGGATAGTCACCATCCGGCAGAGGGATGACTTCTGGCTCTCCACCCTATTGGACCCTCGCTACAGGTCCAAAATGGGAGCCTTTTTCCCAGCTGCTGAGAGGGAGGACAAACTCAAATACTATAGGGAAATCCTCCGTAGTCAGTTGGCCGCTGCCTATGTGCGGCATTGTCCCTCCTCTGACAGGTCTGACCGGGGGGTTCTTCAGCGCTCACGTACTACTGCCGCGGCTGCTGGGGGAAGGTGGGGGGGGGTAGGAGCAGTACCAGCTCCATCAGCAGCAACCTAAGTCTGGAGTCACTGATGAGCAGCTTCCTTCACCCGCCTAGTGAGGAGGGCAGACGCCAGCAACAGCAGCAGAGCAGGACCTGGAGCAGACCCTGAACCAACAGGTCGTGGCCTACTTGGACAGCACTCTGCCATCCCAGGTAGAAGATCCGCTGGACTACTGGGTAGCCAAACTGGATGTGTGGCCACAACTTGCCGAGTTTGCAGTGGAGAAGCTGTCCTGCCCGGCCAGTAGTGTGGCATCAGAGCGGGTGTTCAGTGCGGCGGGGGCCATCGTTACCCCAAGGAGAACCCGCTTGTCCACGGGAAATGTGGAATGACTGACCTTTGTCAAGATGAATCAGGCGTGGATCGGCCAGGATTTCCACACACCAATGCCTTAGGCGTCAGACTACATCAGCCATGACACCTCACCCAAACTGTGAGAAATGAGTCTGGGTTCAAACTACCTGCCTCAGCCACTATTCTGATGCCGCCACCCGCCTGATGCCACACATCTGCTGCCAGTTTCTCAATCTGCCACCAACCATCTTTACCAGGGACTGGTATTGCCACCCACCTCCACACTCTGTCATTGTGTCACTCTATGACCTCATGCTGCTACTGCCGTGTCCTCCTCACTGTATCATTGTGCCACTCTGTGGCCTACTCCTGTTTTTGCCACCTTCAGAATGTCATTGTGCCACTCTGTGACCTCATGCTGCTTTGGCTACCGCTGTCACCTCCACACCCTGTCAATGTGCCACTCTCTGACCTCATGCTGCTGCTGCCGTCACCTCCACTCTCTGTCATTGTGCCACTCTGTGGCCTACTACTGTTTTGCCACCTCTAGAATGTCATTGTGCCACTGTCTGACCTCATGCTGCTGCTGCTGTGGCAGCTTCCGTGACCTACACACTCTGTCATTGTGCCACTGTCTGACCTCATGCTGCTGCTGTGGCTGCTGCTGTGACCTACACACTGTGTCATTGTGCCACTCTGTGGCCTACTACTGTTTTGCCACCTTCAGAATGTCATTGTGCCACTGTCTGACCTCATGCTGCTGCTGTGGCTGCTGCCGTGCCCTCCACACTATGTCATTGTGCCACTGTCTGACCTCATGCTGCTGCTGTGGCTGCTGCCGTGCCTTCCACACTGTGTCATTGTGCCACTCTCTGACCTCATGCTGCTGCTGCCATGACCTCCACTCTCTGTCATTGTGCCACTCTGTGGTCTACTCCTCTTTTTGCCACCTCCAGAATGTCATTGTGCCACTGTCTGACCTCATGCTGCTGCTGTGGCTGCTGCCGTGACCTCCACTCTCTGTCATTGTGCCACTCTGTGGTCTACTCCTCTTTTTGCCGCCTCCAGAATGTCATTGTGCCACTCTCTGACCTCATGCTGCTATGGCTGCTGCCGTCACCTCCACACTCTGTCACTGATGTTGCCAACTGAGCTCTCAGCTTGTTTTTTTCCAGCTTTCGCTGCCATGACTTTATCAGGCTACATTCCCGCTTCAGTTTTTTGGTCAGTTTTGCCCTCTTAAGTGCCCAGGGAATTTTATAGTGAAGCGATTCTAAGAGCGGCGGCAGTCATGTGTGTGTCATACTAAAACACAACATTGTATGAAGACCAAACCAAGCTCCCTCTGCATATTTAAGCATGGCACATTGCTCTACAGCACCCTGCAGGCTCTGTGCAGCCTGTAAATAACTGTTTTTTAATGCGATTCGTCCCGAAGCAATTTGGACCGAAACAAAGTCACCGAATCGAATTTTTGAGAAATTCGCCCATCTCTAGATATAATGAGATAATTGTGATGTCTGCTTGACATGGAAGCAGGATTGTGTGGTTGTTGAGTTTTATTATCTTTAGAGACACAAAGTTAGACACTGGTATTACGTATGGATACAAAGGGAGACAAATAATTTTTTACAGAGGTACCTGGGGTATAATTACTTTGAGGTCACAAATGGGGCTCTACAACTATGTGAGGGGCTTTGGATTGGTGAATTATAACTTTGGTGTATCACAAAGGGGCTCTATTTCTTTGTGGACTGCACATAAGGGGATTATTACTATGGAAGGACATAAAAGAGGGTGTTACTTTGTGAGGGGTAAAAAGGGACATTATTATTTTGTTAGAAGCACAAAAGGTTATTACTGTGTGGCACACAAATGATGGTACTTTTACTATGGGGCACAAAGGGGCATTATAATTTTGCAGTGGGCATCAAATGGGAATTATTGCTCTCTGAGGGCAATAATACTGCATGATTAACAAAGGAGGCTCTTTTACAGTTCTTTTGCTAAAAAAAACAAAAGCAGTTGCAATAGGGAAAAAGGTGTTTTGTGTTTGTTTTATGTTTTTTTTTATATTTTTACCTTTTTTGTATTTTAACTACTTGAATGCTTGTATAATTCATTGCAACACAAAACTGCATTGCAATGTATTATGCCTTTGTCAGTCAGCTTATTAGACCCAGCCTGCAACAGTCATACATAGTAGACAGATCAGAGGCCATTATTTGTGACTGTTTGCTGATGCAAAACAAAGTCCCCATCCTCTGTCAGACCAGTATGATGCTAGTCAATAGGGGCCACAGCACCTAATTGGTTGAATGGCCAGGGTCAGGGTAATCCAGGCTGGCTGTCAGTCGTAGTTGAGTTTCTATGCTGATCTGCCAGGACTAGATCTTGTGTCCACACAATCAGCATCATATACATTTACAGAACATCCCAGTCATGATGCACTACTCACAAAAAGTTAGGAATATTTGGCTGTTGGTTGAGATGCAGAATGAACATAGAATGTCCTTTTTTTAAACCCACTTAGTGAGATCATCTCTTAATTTTAGAATACACAGATTGCAAATCATCCAGTTCCACAGTCATCAATGTGTGAAGTAGCCAAAGAACATCCAATACTTTGCCTTTCTGTGACTCTTTCAGACTCTATCATACATGAAAAAACTTTGAGATTCTTAGTTCATATGTTTTTGATCAACAAATGTTTAAGCCACCCACGAACTTACAACGTGATCTCAGGTCGGGTGGTCCTACGCTATCTTTACCTCTAAGTAGAGCCAAATTCAGGCCTCTCATTGGGTCAACCGACCTCCATTATCCAGAGAGAAAGAAATAAAAAAATACACCAACCTTGCAAGCTGCACTCATATAACAGCCTGTGAAAGTGGGCGGGGGTGCTGGAAACCAAAATGGAGGCATCCCTTCCTCCCTATATAGATTAAAAGCAATATATGCCAAATACAATGTATAGTTCTGGACACAAAAAAAACATTTTTGAAAAAATCTATGTGAACCTGGGTGCCACTGGCAGGGTTGCGGCATATATATATACACACACAACACTACCAGTGGCACACCACTGCAAAAAGGGCAAAAATACATGGAAATCCCTAAAGAAGCATTTATGCTATCTATCATACATGAAAGAACTTTGAGATTCTTAGTTCACATGTTTTTGATCAAAAAATGTTTAAGCCACCCACGAACTTGCAACGTGATCTCAGGTCGGGTGGTCCTACGCTATCTTTACCTCTCAATAGAGCCAAATTCAGGCCGACCTGAGATCACGTTGTAAGTTCGTGGGTGGCTTAAACATTTTTTGATCAAAAACAGGTGAACTAAGAATCTCAAAGTTTTTTCATGTATGATAGATAGCATAAATGCTTCTTTAGGGATTTCCATGTATTCTTTCAGACTCTACCTCTGTTGCAAGCTGCTGATGACACTCTGTGACACTCTATGCTCAGTGGCCACTTCCATCTGAGAGCATCTTGCTTGAAGCCTCACAATGGCGAGTTATTGTTGATCAGTTGTAAGGTGTTGTCTTGGCCTCATGAAGTCAATGATGAGGAGGACTGTTTAAATCCCAATTCAAATTGATCCTCTAAATTTATTGGGCGATTCAGGGATCAAACACCTGTTGGGAATTTGGCCATAAAGCTCCTTGTAAGATATCAGCAAGTTGTGAAAAAGTACTGAAACATTAAACAGTTGGATGTGCATTCTGAAGTTAAGAATTGGTCTCATTTAGTTCACTTAAAACAAATTCAAGAAATGTTATGTTCATCCTGAAATTTCAACCAAAAGCTGAATATTCCTAACTTTTTGTGAGTAGTATTTATAAAATGTTAGGATGGGCTCAAATGGATACAAATATTTCAGCAAATTCTGCTTAAGTCAATACAAGTGAATATAAGAAACTCTATAATAAATGTTAATATAGAAGAATACCTCTTTCTCAACTCATGCTCCTTCTCTAAACTCATCATTTATTCTGAAAAATACTGATTGAAGTGTCAAGTTACAACTGCCCATAAAAGTTTATGGATAGGAGAGAGGGGAGAAGTGGCTTGAGTTAGACACACAAAGACATAAAAACAGTGTGTCGCTCACCAGAGTGTTTGATTTATAACTTACAATGCTTAGTACTGCTCTATTACAGACCTCCCAAACATCCCAGATCCGAGACAATTCCAGGCTTCAGGTGGCACATGTGCCACTTTCAACTGTATGTACACATGCAGTTGAAAACTATGGTGTAGCAGAGAGCCAATAGCTTTTTGCCACACCACACTCACTCTTGTAAACTGCAAGTAGCTACGTTTTGTAGCCTGCAAGACTTCAGGAGAAGCTGAGAACTTCAGTTTTCATATACAGTTGGCAATATAATCTCACTTCATCACGCCTCCTGCATCAAACAACAGAGCTGATATGCCAATCACTGCTGTAGAACCACCCACAGCCTGAACAGGAAGTGCTGGGGGATGGATAAGGGTAGGTTCATAGGAGCAGGTACTCAGTATCTGCTGTTGTTTTTGTTACTGACAGCGTATAGGGATAACTTATTAGCCTTGTACTGTTTTGTCAGAACAGGTAGTTTCAGTAGCCAACATACCATAGCAGCATCTGGACCCTGCATATTAGAACAAAGGTACAATGATGTGACCACAATGCGGCTGGCCCTAACTGTCAATCAGCTGAGCCTGTACCATCCATGAAGTACAGGAAGAAAAGCAGGAAGTAACAGGGAAGTATTGGGGGGTGAGTGAAATCCAGAGATGGGAAAATCCCTTTAATTTTAAATTGAGTGAAGAGGAATGGGTAATAGAGGAAGTGTACTTGTAGCAGGGTTTGTAATTAAATTAAAGTTATGAAACATCATTGAAGTGGATGAGATTTGCAAAAATAGAGCTGACTGTTATACAGTATATATTAGAATTTTGGTTATTTTGCTTGTTAGGTATTTTAATTTCAGATTATACAGTAGTTATATGCTAAATTATCTTCAATTATGCATTAAGTCCCATGTGATGCCATCAGTCAGACTATCATGCCTAACTTGAAGGTGCCAGCTTCAGATCAACAAACTCCATAACTCTTATATTCTGTCTTGTCAGGCAAAGATTTTATCCAGTATAAATTGTATAGTTTATATACTAGTTTTGACTGAAATCAACTAGTGAATACTCAATAGCAACTGGCTTTACCTTGTTATAAGAACTGCAGCATCTACTGCTGAATATTCATCACCCCAGCTTGTGGACATCTCCATATGGACATCGTTCTTCTTTCCAAATTCATCAAGCTGCCATTTACAAAAGCTTTCCAACATTTTTTCTCCATGATGTCCAATATACATATCTGCCTGTAAATAAAAGTGTTATAAATTTTAAAAAATAAATTTTTCTTGATAATTTTGTGTATTGGCTAAGCTAATTATTGGCTCTAATATTAATATGTTAACTTTACCATTAGTCAACATGCTATAAACTTCACTTAAAAAAAAAATAGTTTTATATCATTCTGCTGTGAAGTGGGACACCAGCTGTTAAATACAGCCAACACCTGTCGTCAATGGCAGGGATTGGCGATAACTCCAATCCCTGTCATTGAACTACATAGATGTAGGGTCAACATATCTGCAGTAGCTAAACAGTCAGGAAAGGCTGTGGTGCTCAATTTCGCTGCCCAATCAGTACGACGGGATCCTGGAGTGCTGTTTGGTTCCCAGACCAGGCTGGGGCCTAGTGAAGATCCCAAGGCCTCCCATGATTGTACTTCTATAACATATAATAGGAGATCCATAAAATACAATAGTGCAATATATAGCACAAGTGATCAAGTAGTGCAGCATATTATACAAGCAATCAATTTTGCAAAAGTATAAAAAAGTAAAAAATATGAAAAATTAAAAAAACAGTAAAAGTTAAAATAATTGGTATCGCCACATCCATAAAAATCAGACAGAAAAGATATGTTGTTTAACTCACAGGGTGAGTGGCGTAAAAAGAAAAATAGCCAACCCAAAAATGTGATTTTTTTAGTCATTCTGTTACAATATGAAATAGAAAGTAATGAATAAAGTTGAATGTACTTCAAATTGGTACCAATAAAAGCTACACCTCAACCAAGTGAGCCATCACTTAGGTGGAACAAAAGGAATTAGTCTCAGAAAACGGCAAAGAAAATATAAAAAGTTTTTTTTTTTTTTTTAAAGTAGTAAAACATGATAAGCAGCATCAAAATTTGTTTCCATCGGAAAGATTTTTAGTCTGGTTTCCAGGTACATATACATATGGTATAGTAAAGGTTATTATCAAAAGGTATAACTTGTGCTGTAAAATAATCAAGCCCTCAATCTGCTATGTAGACAGAAGAATAAAAAGCAAGGTGAGGAGATAAAAACACAATAGGCCGATGCATGAAACCTCTCTAGGTGTAAGCTTTCTTTGTTTCCAATAGCAACCAATCAAAGCTCCCCTCTAATTTCCTATAGTGCTCTGAAAAATAGGAAAGGGGAGCTCTGATTGCTATGGGCAACAAAGAAAGTCTTACAGACCTAGAAAGTTTTCATGCATGTCCTTCAATGGTTCTAAAAGGATTAAATTACAATTAGTCCCACAAGATCTCTCCACCTCAGTTTAGCTACAGAAAACATTAGCCTTGACTTCTCTCAAGCTGTACTTCCCTTTTTTACCATTAACACAGTGGCATCCCAATGTTGTGTTGAACCACTGAGCTAAAGTATTTCTGATTGCAAATTTAGACTACTTGTCAAGGTCTTCTGAATTTTTTTAAGGCAATATGCTCAAAGCAACTGAATTAAAACATTCAGCTTTTTAGACATGGTTTTTATAGAGAACCTGTCACATAGTTTATTCCCCCCTTGCTGAGGACAGCACAAGCTAGTGTCAGACCTGCTCTTCCCAGCGCTGTGTTCCTTATTCTGTAAGATGCAGCAGTTTTAGAGCATTTACCCCTCAAATCTTATTTATGAGCAGGCGTTAGCCCTGCCCACCAAAAGCTAGCCCCACCCACTGACAGTTATTCACATGTTTCTACCTATAATTATTTGTTTGTTATCGGAATACATCTTTTACAAGTCAAGACCTATATGTCAGTTGTACACGATCAGGAAAACATTGGAATGTCCATGTGTAATGAATGTAATATGTGCTTTAGTATCAGACTATGGTATTTTATAGTGCGGTGAATGGCATAATGGCCCCTCTGTGAAAATTATGCCTGTAAATGATCCGACACATAAAATTTTTATTAAATGAATATTAAATGAATAATTAACTGAGACACTTACTGGTGTTTCGTGAAGAAGAATCAGTTTTGTAACGCGGAGATTCATTTGTACTCCAAGACTTTTGTGCTGAAAAAGATTATATACCTAGAAGATGGAGATATTTTAATTACAAACAACTTAGTACTATAAGATCTATACAATTGTCTAGCTTGTACAGTATAGAATGTGTGAGTGTATGCATGGATGGGGTTACATAAAATAGCAAAAGGAGAAGGGCTGGACACCTGCTCATAATCTAATCTTTAGAGATTTTAAGGGCTCTTCCAGGAATTTACATTGATGGGCTATTATTATAGGGTTATATGATTTGGAGCAGAGGAAATCCTGACCAGACTTACTACGAGACAAAAGGAGTCCTGCTGTTCCCACCCACATACAGTGTATAATAGCTTTCCGTGTATCAGTGTTTGTACAGAGCTGTCAATCACTGTATGTAGGTGGGGTCAGCAGTAGTTTCAGTTTAACTTTTAAGATTTTTTCTGCTTTTACTCAGAGATTCAGCATCAAATCATGTAAACCCATATATATGAGCACAGCTTCTTTCCCTATTTCATATCCTGCTGTCAGGTAGCATAAACCACCTGACAGGTTCCCTTTAAGTACTTCATTCCAGATTGTGAGCCTTGCCTGTCTCTCTGTGCATTCATAAATTATACATATCATTCTGAATCACAATAAAATTGCTCAAGAAAAAAAAAAAATGTGTGTTGGGGGTGGTGGGTGAAGTGGAAAGTGGTAGTAAATTTTACTGTTTGTGGAGGTTAATAAGTAGAAGTAGTCCTACCCACCTCAAGACACAACACTTGTAGCTAGAGCACTGTAGCCGTTACAGTGATCCAGCAAAGGATTTAATACTCCCATATACATCCTTCTGATGCTTGTTATCGTCAAACAAAACGCAACAGGGATGAAATTTAATGTAGAAGAAGTACAGAGCAATCAGGGGCCTCATTGCTTTGTACTTCTACATTGTAATAAGAACCAGAGGGATTTGACAGTGGTGCAGATCTGCCATTGACTGATAGAGACATAAGAGGCAGCCGGATGGACGAACAGGGAAAGTGCTGGTATAATCACAGACTAGCAATGCGAGGAGAACAGCAGCTCCACTGGATATCATGCTTGACACACTTTTTTGATCATATGTATGTGGACACTGACAGTCAAAAACCTTTAAATATTTGGAGAACAGGCATTTACTACAAATGTGTATTTTTCTGACTTTTTCACTTTCGACTGGAGGAACATTTTAATTAAACTGTAACATTGGATTTCACTGAGTAAATGCTTTCATTTTATGTTCAACATATGATCTGTTTTATAGCTATAAGTCCATTGTAATATTGAAATTCAGGCGTTTAGAAACTTTTATAAGCAATAATCATCATTATAACTTAATTACCATATTGAGGATGGTAAGAATAAATTTCCTAGTTGCCTCTGACCCATGGTAGGAAACCATGGCAGGGTCAGCAACCACAACAGTTTCTATGTTGTATTCTTGGCTTTGCTTGTATGAATATCGTTTTCCTCTTCCTGTGTCAGATCTTTTAGAGTTTTTTGTTCGTCTCCTATCTAGAAAACAGAAAGTTAAATACTTCTTTACATTTAATCGGCAATTATCTTTGAAAGTGGAAATGATAAAACCTGCAAATTATTATATATACAGTATATATATATATATATATATATATTTGTGTGTGTGTGTGTGTGTGAATGTATATATATATGTGTATATATATATATATATATATATATATATATATATATATATATATATATAAATATATATATATATATATTGTAAGGGATCAGCTCGGTGGTAGGATAATACAGGACCAGTCCTTCTGTTTAAGTGATCAGGCGTTTTTATTTCAACCTTGCACAAACAGCAACAGCAACATAAATGTGGTTTTAACTTCAGCCAGAACGCAGAGAAATTAAACAGGTTTATACAGTCCGTGCGGGACACTTAGGCCGTGTTCACACGGCTTATTCCCGACGGATTTGTGAGCCGTATTGAGCTCACAAATCCGCCGTGAATAAGGGGCGGGACGGGGGTGGGGCCGGAGCGCGGCGGGGGCGCCGTCCCGGCCCCATAGACAATGCATTGTTTACGGCGCGTACGCGCCGTAAATAATGTGCATGTCACTTTCTCCCCCCGCGGCGGATTCGCCGAGCGGGGAGGAGTGACAGAATCCACTGTTCTCTATGAGAGCAGTGGATTACCGTAATGACAGGGACGGATTGGCGCCGTATTGCAGCGCAAATCCGGCGCGCATTCCGGCGCCAATCCGTGCCCAAATAAGCCGTGTGAACGAGGCCTTACAGTCCTGTGTCTGGTTACACATCCAGGCTTCCTTGTCTCCAACTGAGACCGGCGTGTAGTCTGTTCATGGGAACTCTGCAGCGCACACCAGCACTCTTCCCCAGCTTCACAGACAATCACACACACGTCCCCAAACTCACCTGACCCCCAGGCTTACATAGAACAATCAAACCCTGGCCTGGCCCTGGAGATGTGGGAGCAGTCCTCCCACCCAGCTCTTGCACTGCTCCTGTGAAACCTGACCCAGACTACTTGCTGTGCAAGCATACTAACAGTATAAACGTGTGTCAGCAACCTACCGCCGCTGACACCAGGAATTACTGGTTTTCAACTCCCCAATGCCAGGGTCCTTGGTGACAAGTATCTCTGGTCCATCACAAACCCCACTGCCCTCTTACAATATATATATATTGTATATTGTATATATTGCACTATTTTTTATGTCATTATTGACAGAATCTACCATGGAGGCTTCTAACAGGACCTCAGATGTAGACGTCAACTAGACCTTATATTTATTGGCCAAGTAGTATGAATAAATACATGTTATAATACAAATATATATATGGCATGACATAAAACTGACAGACCCAGTTATAGTCAATATGGTCTGTCAGGCACCCCTTGTGTAATTTGAAATGGATCCGGCAAAGCCTGTATTTTCATTATTCTGTTCCAATGACAGAACATGCAGATATGACTCACAATTAACATGGCTGTTTTGTATGGATCATTGGTAGAATAAGAATTTCTTCACAGTACCAATGTGAGTGTCGTGGATTTTCCTACAAATATTTGATGGGCTGTAAAGTCCAATCTCCTTTGAACGACGTGCCGATTACATATTCTTAACTACATTCCCCTTTTAAGTAGATAATCTTTAAGTTGACACAAAAGAGAATTCAGTTAGGCAACAGAGGTTCCTTAAATTTCTGTGATTATTAATGATAACAATGGTTTAAAGTTCACTAACTGCTAGAACTTTGAAATGATGCAAAATCATAACAGCAATGTATTTGGTATTGACACTGACAAGCAAAAGGGTAACAATGTTTTGAACTTTTGACATTTAGGTTGCAGTTACACTACAGCTTTGAATGTGAGACTACCATCATTTTATAGACAATCATCTTGGTTACCTCATACATATATTTGACTTGCAACTATTTAGCATAAGCTCAGTTATGCAGATTCTTTTCATGTAACTACATTGTTTCTGTTTTGCTCCTGGTGGCGGAACAATCCTTTTCTTCTTGTATACTGTAAATTAAAACCTGTTCACACATTCTTTAATAACTCAGTATGTGATGAGGTTGATTCCCAAGTGAAAGCTCACTGGTTTGAATTGAGAAGTCATGAAGAAGATTTCCCAAGAAAAGAGAAACCGCATCATCCGGCTCATTGATAGCGGTCTCTCAGCCAAGAAAAGTGCCAAACTGCATTACGTGAGGCTATGGCAGCTGGAAGGATATGAAATAACGTCTGTCCATCCATTCAAAAGCCAAGAGGTGAACGTTGAGGCAAAATATTTAAGTCAACAAGTTGGCTCATCCCAAGGTTTATCAGTTATGGCGCGACAAACTCAGCAGTGGAGATGGCTCATATGCTTCGTAATTGTGAGATCACAGACATCCATGCAAGCACTGTGCAATGCTCATTATGCAAGTCTGGAATGGTTGCCTTGATTGCCCTCAGATTGTCCTCAGACCTCAATCCAATCAAACACTTGTGGATGTTGAAGTAAAAGCAGTTGAAGTAAAAGCTGTATTCTCACCCAACTGAGTCAATCAGTATGCACCAACATTGGGAATCAACACTGGATCAACACCATAGCATCATAGGCTGAACTGGATGGGTGTCTGTCTGTTTTCGGCCTTACAAACTAAGGGGGACATGTATGATCGGCATTTTCGCCGGTTTTCTGGCGTATACTGCGCCTCTCTTTGCCGGCTTCGCTATCGGACGCACCTCCCCTATGTGTTAGGCGCATGAGGCGAAAGCTTTGCCAATTTCCAATGTGCCTAACATAAAGGGGCGTGCTGTGGGCGTTCTTGGACGGGACGCACCACATTCAAAAACGACGACACATGTATGAATGCGGGTCGGGAAAGTGAGGCGCATTAAAGCTCCGACAGGCAGACCAATTTCAATGTGGTCTGTCTGTCGGAGGCGTCGAAGTTTGCCACCAACATACATCAGGTGCAGTTTTCACGGAAAAAAAACGTGAAAACAGGCGCTTCGACGCGCCAATCTTTATATATGTTCCCCTAAGTGTAAAAGAGACCTGGGATCAGATTTCAGTTGAAACATGCTTGAATCTAATCATGAGCATGCATATGTTTCAGGCAGTGTTGAAAGCCAAAGGTGGAATTACAAAATATTAACAAAATAATAAAACTTGAACTTTAGATTTTAGGAGCACAACAGTAACAATAGAGTTACATGACAAATATGTGCATAACTAAGCATATGCTAAGTAGTTGCAAGTCAAATTTATGTATGAGATAGCCAAGAACTGTTGTCCTAAAAACAATGCCATCTCATGTTTCATAGCGAGCTGTAGTGGATGGTGAGATATGGAACCATGAAAGTAAAAAGTTCAAAACATTGTTACCCTTATGCTTGTCAGTGTACCTTCACCTATATGCATGTAGCTAATAAATGTGATGGGAATACCCCTTTAACTAGTAAATAATATTATCATAACATTTATTAAAAAATCAGATACTCTGTAATAGATAGTTCTAAGACTGTCTTTTTTGCTTATAGCGACCAAACAGAGCTTCCCTTTCATTTTTTCAGAGCACTGTATGAATTGAAAGGGGACCTCTGATTGGTTGGTATTGGCAACAAAGAAAGTCATAGAACTGTGGCCCGAAGTGTTTCATATACTGTAAAATCTTTTAATTTAGATATATAACATGCATATGTTAATTTCCCTAACTAATAGTTGTCGAATGATTAGATCCCGCGTATGGAGTCCAATGACGCTATCTAGAGATAGGTAATTGTCCTTCTGTGCTATGTAAAAACCTATATATTTATACTGTCGATAGTCTGTATTAATATACACAGCACTTGTTCGTAATATACAGTACTCGACTTACACCATTCCGACTTATATCTGTCCCCTAGATACAAACGGAGACTTATGGTGCATGCTGACATTGTAGTTCAATGTTCCACTGCAGATAGTAGCTGTAGAACGACAATTCCCAGCATGCCACAGCATCACATGAGTGAAATGAGGTGCAAATCATATTAACAGGAGCATCAGACACGTAAAAGACAAATGTAACAAACCCTCCCTCAACTATCCCGAATGGAAAAAAAATGATCCTTTTGTGTGCTGGATTATACATTTAATAACGATCTGCCTGATTCCAACTTACATACAAATTCACACATTAAGTAACAAACCTACAGTCCCTATCCCATTCGTAACCCTGCATTTATACCCCCATAGAATTGTCCTTGTTATTACTGTTTCCCCCTGTTGAGTATTTTAGGTGAATTGTCCTAATTGTTTTTAATATTTCATGCTAATGTAAAAAAAAAACTTATTTAACGATTATTGTGGCGGTAGTATTACGATTACCGTGTGAAAATTTATTCTGCTTTTTGGCCTGAGGAAAGGGAAATAAAATTCCCAAAACGAGTTATTATGCAAATCTTTGTTTTAGAAATCTACATTGATTAGTAACCTCAGTTTGTATACATTTATATACCTGGATTTACTTACGGTATATAGTTCATTTTGGAGCCTGGTCTGTGTTGCGCATTTTTTTTCTTTATTTTATTTGCATTTATGATCTTTTAAGTTTTTTATAAGGAATAATATAATTTTCATTATTTTTATGTGAACAATATGATGTTATTCATAAACTCGGCTTGTTTTACTGCTGAATTTTGCGCATATCATTAATCATAATTTAAAGGATTGTCCTCACTACAATGATGGCTTTCTATGTTTAAAGATCTTGCATAAACATAATAGACAACTTTGAAATAATGGATGACCATTACCAGTGTACTACCTATTCTGAGATATCCCCTCTTGTATGGGCTCGCATCATCTCGCCTCAGGTCGCTATAGATACAGACCTGTTTGATCAGATCCTGAAAAGGCTGCCAGTCCCTGGTTGCTACTTACAGACCTGGCTTCTACCTGAAGCTCCCTACAGTAGGAAGCCAGTAAACACACTCGCCCTGATTTCAAAATGAAACCAAGAAAACAGGACTGAGGTAAGATGAATCAATGTAGTGAGACAACCCCTTTAAGTTTTTTTTTACATTTCAAATAACGTGGTGAAAGATTAGTGAAGTAGATTACAGAGCAAGTAGCAAGTAGTGGAAAAACTCAAGTTGCGACGTTTAACATGGCCGTAAACAATGTGAGCCTGTGCTTGAAATTGTTAATATCTCTTTCTCTTACATCATGATTCAATATAAAATCTTTTTATTGATTCTAACGATATAATGCCTGTAGTAATACACAAGATGGAAGAATTGCGTTTCTCCATCCACATCTAGAAACGAATTAATAGGAATCAATGAAAGTAATAAAGGTGGAGGATGAAAAAGTTCAAGTATGGGATGATACCTATTAGCAATCATTCCTTCTGGATCAATTCTTGATCTAAAGAACTTTTCATTTGCACTTACCTTCCTTCACTTTGCAGAGCCTGTTTGTACAATACAGCTGTTGCTATTTAGATTGACCCCTTCTGTATTAAAGCTTGTTGCTTTCGGTGTTAAAAATGGTAAGTACAGACACTAAAGGCCACATGTAAGAAAATTGTCGAGGTCTGATTTTCTTTGTTGCCCATAGTACCCAATTAGAGCTACCCATTCATTACTGTACATATAGTGCTTTGAAAAAATAAGGAGCTCTGATTAGTTGCTATGGGCAACAAAGAAAGTCTTAGACCTAGACAGTTTTCATACATGTTCCTCTAAGGATGGTGCATTTTTTCTTATATATTTAGCATAAAACAATTAAGAGGTAAGAAGTCGTATCTAAGTAACAATCAATTTTTATATACAAACATTCTGCAAGGAAAACTGAAAGTACACAGGATCACTATATTTCAAAAACAAATAAACTATAAAAATGTTATGTAGAAAAACTGATAAATCATTATATTCAAGATGTATAGACTGAGGCTTTAAAAGTCAGGAAAAGTATAAACACAACATAAACTTCTCAAATATTAGGCAGTTATACATACGAGTTAGAGACCAGCGGCAAGAAACCCAGATATTGCTTCAATGTATGTAAAGCAAATGTTCACACTTGTGTTTGTCATATAACATACAAATGCTGGCTACATCCTGTAGTTCATAATAAATGTGTGCACGAAAAAAGACATGGCGTTAATACCTTGTGTTAAGACCCCCCCCAAGGAAGGATAGCACTAAAAGACAGTCTACATTTACATCTTATGTAAGACTCTGAGGAAGCTTGAGGGGTTTGATATATTTCTGCTCAACATTGCAATGCAGGATTTTAGTGATATTTCAAGATGTTAACTCATTCATAAAGGTATATAAATAATAGAAGACAAAACACTGAATTCTCATGTTCAACAGTCTAGCAATAGTCTTGCCTGTGGGTAGAATGTTGTAGGTCCAGTTTTAACATTAAATGGGTATTCTCATCTAGTGTTGAGACGACACTTACACTGGAGTGGCCATCGACATCGGTCGAATGTCGATTAGTCGAGCACCATCACGACAAGGATATTCGATGGTCGATGTAGACATTATGAACGATGACCATTAAGTCTATGGGAGAGCCACAACACCTTCAACTCTACAACCCAAACAGTGCTAGAGAAAGCTGGAATTAACATCCACTTAGGTTTATAAAAGCTACAGAATAAAAAATCACAGACCATTCACAAATACCTGTCTTTGCACGCCACGGCATGCACCCTATAAAGCCTGCATGACCCACAAATTAAAAAAAGCCCAGAAGGCAGTATGGATTTGCACCATCATTTTTACGAACTGGGACATTGAATATCCCTGTCCCTGGAACGCAGCATGGCCCCAAACCTGCATGACCCCCAGATTTAAAATGCTGGAAAAAGGAGTGTTTTCAACCACCATTTAAGTTTCACTGGACATGTGACATACCTGTCCCAGGCAGCCACAGCATTGCAGCCCCAACGCGCCAGCGATTAACGTCAGCGATTAAAAAAGTGCCGGAAAAAGGCGTCCTTTTCAACCACCATTTTAGAACCACCTGGACATATAGACTATACCCGACCTGGGCCACAACATGAGCCCAAACCTGCATAATCCCCCCAGATTTAAAACAGTGCCGGAAAAAGGAGCCTTTCAACCACCATTTAGGTTCCACTTTGCACCATTGACTATTACCTCTGTCCTGGCCACAGCATGAGCCATACAACACACTGGCGAGTGACACTTCGTCCCAGTATTAAAATCTAAAAAGTTAGCGAGAGAGATGCGCGCGGCTGGAACACAAAGAGAGTGCTTTCTCACCACCATTTCATTTCTGAAGCTGAGGACATTAACTATACTGTCCTGGACCGCAGTACTGACCATTTCAAACCTGTCTGACCCTCACATTAAAAAGTGCCTGGGAAAAGGAGTCTTACTAAACCACCACTTTTTAGTTGAACTGTACATTTGACTCATAACTGTCCTGAACCAGCGCAGTATATGCGCGCGATCCTAAACCTGTTCTGCGCGCCTGCCCCCAAATTAAAAAGTGCCGGGAAAGGAGTCTTAGACACGCGATTTTGAGATTCACTGGACATTTGACTATACACAGTCCTGGGCCAACAGCATGAGCCCCAACCTGCGCATACCCCAGATTAAAAAGTGTCCGGAAAAAGGAGTCTTCAACCACCATTTTAGTTTGAACTGGACATTGACTATACCTGTCCGGGGCCAAATCAGCATGAGCCACAAACCTGCATGACCCCAATTTAAAAGTGCCAGCAAAGGAGTCTTTCAACCACCCATTTTAGTTTCACTGGACATTGTACTGTCCCTGACCTGGGTAAGCGCTTGCCCCTCCGTTATGAGTGCGGACCAAATGAGCTTCCACTTGGAAATACTGGTGGTTAACGCTCCTGTTCCACCCAGGCGTGTCCCCTTACTTTCTGGCATTCTTTTTCTCATTTTAACTCAACTTGCTGGAGGAAATTGACTCTGTACTCTGTGCTCTGTCCGTGCTCCATACTCCCCATGGTCCCTCACTGAATAACCTACAACTGGGTCAAGTTTTCCTGTACCTCCCTTGTACAATCAGAGGGAATTTTTTTACATAACCAGCTATTTTGGTACATCAGTTATTTAAGTCAGTTTATTTCTAGAAAACTACCATTTTTTAAAATAGGATGAATCCACCAAGTCTTACTGTTTCTCTTTTATTACAACGAATGTGCGTTGTAAATTGGATGTCTCAATACAGGGATTGATGCGGCTATCGTTACACAGATCTTGCAAAAACAAGTCATTTGCAATATGTGTCCCAATAACACGTGTCCTACCTATTCTGTTTCTGACAGCAACCATCACCCTTGGAGCCACTTCTTGAACAATTGAGAAGAACAAATGGGGGTCTGTTAGAAACAACATTTTTTTTAGGAAATAGGCAACCTGTATAATCGCTGCATTTCAAGCAGGCAGCATGAACCCAAAAAATATAAAAATGACTTCTATCCACGGATTTGCAAATTGTGTGAGGCGAGAACAGCCACTTAAAAGCCACGATTTCTGTTCAACAAAGCACCATGATATTCTGCTGTATCTCACAGCACATCATGACCCCCAAAAACAATTATAATAGACTTTCTCAGCACTATTAAAAAATTGTGGAGTGGAGAAATGCCTCTTACAAGCCACATTTTCCTTCCAAAGGACCATAATTAATAGCTGTAGCGCATCTCACAGCAACATGACCTCAAAACCATTGGCAATGCGAAAACTTCTAAGATAAAAGTGATAAAATGGAATAACGGTGTTGTCATGAAACCTTGCTGTCTTTTACAGTCTCCTCACAGCAAAACTCACCAGCAAAATTAACTGTTGGGAAAACGACAGAATAAAAATCGCAGTAAGAAATTGATCATTATTTAAGAAAAAGGTTTTCAAGACAGGTACCATTTCTGTTGCAAGAAGGAATGTGAAGTAGAGACCGGCAACTAATTCGGTGACCTCGGGCAAATGGGGCCACAACATCATCAAGAGGTTCCATGCTTATTCATCTTGTGAAAGTCAATGATCCACATTATACTTGGAAAACAGCCGGAAGAGCGTCTTGTCCTGTACATGACTTCGCATCCAGCTGGATGCTGAAGCTCCTACAGATAACCGCTTAGCTGCTGGGCAGGTACAAACACCCTCTATGGCGTCGGCGAGCTGAGCTCGGGCCATTCGTTCCATTTAGTGATACACCCACAGAAGTCTATTTGGGTCCGGAAACACATCCAAAAACATCGGTGTTAGAGAACGACAGATAGTCGGCACCACATGTCGTCGAGTGACAGCTGGGTCCTGCTGTGTGTTGGATGTGTGCCCTGCATTGGCGCATCTCCGTTGGTGAGCTGGTATAACAAAAGATTTGCCAGAGTCACCCATTAGCTTCTGCCACTTTGCATGGCTGCGGCAGCAGCCGCTACGGCTGCTTGGCACTCTACTGCTTGTCACGTCGCTGATGTTTGTTACCACCGTGACATTGGGGAACAATGAAGGGAAAGCAGACGCAACAGATGTCTCCATTTTGATTCAAGTCACAAGGTCTCACATTCCTCGCATTATACTCTCTATTTGTGGTGGTGTAATGAAAAGCTGCGAGTATTTGGTTTTGTATCGGGCATCCAGGAGGGTGGCCCCCCCCCCCCACCCCACCCGTAACTTGTTGTTCATTTTGCGATGGCCTTAATGCGCGTAGGATCATGTTGGAGGGATATGGAGCATCGCAGCACTCAAGTGAAGATGGAGCCTTGAATTCCCAAGCCTCGGTCGGGGGCACTAGCAAACTGAATCTCCTCATCTTCCTCCTCCGCCTCAAATTTTCGCCGCGCAACCTCTTTCCAAGGCAACAGGGACGTTGGCAACGTCGGTGTCTCTAGGGAAATACCTCCTCCTCCTCCCCTCTCTCCGAACCAGCTCTCAACACCAGTACAGACCTTACCAGCCCTGACTTGCACTGAAAGCTGCACAATGAGACAGCTGATGCAGCCACCTGCACATAGTCCCAGGACCCCGAACCAGCTGCCTAATGAAGATCCGATGAAATATGTGACAACTGTCGGGCCTTGTGGAATTTGACGGAGAGAAAACGGCTTCTGTCGTCCGCATCTGTGTCCTTCTCCGTCCTCCGTACCGCTGGCGGGGACCTTTTAGTTTCACGAGTGTCCCAAACATCGTTCCAGAATTACAAGATCTCCGACAACTGCTCATGCTGACAAGGGCATTGTTCCGCACTGACATTTTCGTGTCTACTCTTCAAAACTGCGGCAAGGATGGGTGACAGAGCTCTTTTAACACCTGCACTCCACTCTTGTCTCGTGGCTCAACGACCCCGAGGTCCGCACCAGCTGCTGTGTATCAGGCCATGTGGATCCCACGTCGGTACTGCTAAGTAGCATTGCGCAGCTTGCAACAATCCGCTTAGCATGTGGAATGGTGGAATTCCAGTGTTGTTGCCACATACAACACGATGATACGGATTGACATGGTGCATGGCCGAGCGAGACGCTGCAACGCAGCAGGCGGACGAAGCAGGGTTGCGAACCGCCTGCGGAACGTGCGTGAACTTAGACATCGAGCCTTTCTCTCAGCAGGCGGATCCAACCCTGGTATCTCTTCAAGGAAATTTCTGGACGACAAGGTGCATGACATGTTGCACGCAGAGGGATGGTGCTCCACGCCTACCGAGAGCTAAAGGGGCGGCAAGCAGATGATTCCCACCTTTAACAGCAAACACCACCATTGCCGGCACAAGGTTCTGTGGCAACCCAGCCATCGCTTGTCCTCTGTTGCGGAGAGCCGTCCACACAGCTCCTGACCTTGTAGTTCGTGAGGACGGTCTCCACAGACAGATTAATTTTAAACAACACGGCCTTACGGTTTCTCTGTGCATGTGACTGCCACCAGAGGACCTTGGTTGGACAGAACTCTATGTACACATCCCTGCGGTATTAGAAGCAGCGTGCCACCGAGCCTGTATAGGAGCCACCTCACCCCCAAAGACATCTCCCACCAGCTCACCCAGTGATCTGTCACAGATAGATGATAGGCGGCCTATGGCCGTGCTTACTAAGTCCATGTGTCGGCTTGTTCCAGATGACTTTTCTGGCCACAGATGCAGACAAGTCGCTTGAAATTTTAGAATCACACTATCGGCTGGTCCATGGCAGGACGCTAACTCTTGGCAAAGAAATGCCCTGCCGGCATCTGCAATTGGGGGGCAAGGCAAGGGCCTGACGTGTGCGGAACCACATCTGTATGTCCACCACGACGGAAAGGGCAAACCATTTCCAAGGCCAAAAGCGCCTGCATATGCAAGACATTCCAGGCTTTTGGCTTTGGGGATGGTTTTCTAGGTTAAAGTGTTTTCTTAACTTGCCCCGCAACCTGGAAGACAGAAGGCTGACGATGCTTAGAACCTGAGCGCTGTACGGCGATGCAAGCTACATCAAAACTGGCTGCGGAGGACAGAAAGGGGGTAGATGGTCTCTGGTGGTGCTGGTGGGTTACTACACCGTTACGACGGTGGAGGCTGAAGCGGGGATGCTGTTAGTGCCCCTGATCATGACTGCTGAGACGAAGTCATGGGCATTCATGAGGAACACTTGGTGGTGGCGGCAAAACGAGGAGAGCGCGGAGACAGAGGGTGTGACAGTGGTTGGAGGCCCGGTCGTCGGTCCTGGCCTTTATTTTCTGTGCACAAGTGTTGCCTCCATTTTCAACTCACCAGCATTCCCGGCTGCATGTGAACTCAGACATGTTGGTGGTGCGTTAACCACCTAAGATTCTATTTGCCCTCTACTATATGCGTTTAAGGCAAAGGGCGGCATATGGAACATCGCGGGGTAATCAAGCCAGTCTATTAAATTGCTCAAAGAAGTCCCAGGCTTGAGCAGGTCCTGGACCTTTTTTGATGGCGATATATGCGAGGAGCGGGGTTATTTTGATCCTTCACCGTGGCTGGCGGAACTCATATCAGTCGGACTTCTGCACCTCGGGCCCTCCGAATTCGTCACAATCCCTTTTAGTGAGCATAACGCCTACGTGACACTACCCCATCGAGAGCTTTCCCACCTCGTCCAAGTGATGAAGCCATCGGCCAAGCAAATTCTGCTGAAAAGACCACAGGGACCGTTGGGGGGGGGGGGTGGGGGCTAACCGAAATGGGGGGGTCATCGGAGGAGGGGCGTGGGGGGCAGGGGGGGGGGGGTGGTGGCAACAAGTAGTTTGGGGGCAGGCTTAGGTTTTTTGAATGGGGGGGGAGGGGGGGGGGGGGGGGTTCTATGTAGAGGCGAGGTAGGGTGGGTGGATATTAAGTGGGGATTTATGAGTGGGGGATTATTGGCGGGAGGGGGGAATGATTTGGGGGGTACTAGCGGGTTTTCCACGTTAGTGAGTCCGTGCAATGTCGTCATCTCATCATCAACAACAGGTGACTTCATCGTCCTGACAGTCTGCTCCAGGAGCTGCTGAGCTACAAGCAAGAGGGACTGCAAAGGCGTTCTTGACCGACTGCCTGGGATTTTTGGCGATTGGAACCGGCTTCCTTCTCCATCTCTGATGGCAACAGTAACTGGGCGTCAGAGCAGAGAAAATCATCCTCTTTGACCATCGTGATCTATTTTAACGATGCCCTTCTGACCCCAACCGCATTCTCTGTCATCAAAGAGGTCTTCAGAAAACATGAATTATCCACAGTGGTGGTACACGAGTTGCGACACTTTTTTGGGCTGCTTCATGATTGGACGTCGGATGCTGAACGATTTGCTGATGACGTCATTGAGTTGGCCGGAACTGGGACGAGACGAGGAGGCGTAAAGACACTGCGCTGATGCAGGTTGCATAAACCACTACTGAAGGACATATAGGTACACGCTGTTCGTTGTGAACTTGAGATGTCACATGGCCCTGACCCAGGCGATGCAGGCCTGACGGGTCCCTGACATAACTGCAACGATCCGCTGGCATGCGTGTTGTCGCCAGCACTGGAAGGAGCACTTTCCTCGTTCGTAACCTCTACCTCATGTCCTACCCCCTCCACTTTGCTCGCTTACCGCACCTGAATTTCACTCCATGTTTCAGAATATCTAAAATTCGAGAAGGTAATGGAAGTAGTTTTTCTTGGAAAGTCCTCTATTAAAAGACAGCAAATCAACAGCTATTCTCAAATCACGTTACAAATCAAAACAAATTGCTGGATTCAAATTGTAAACTGCACAAGTAGATCTATCAACAAAGCTATCGGCCTGCGCCAAAGTGAAAAAACAACGGTATCTGAAATGTATTCGTATAAATAAAAGGTATTTTGCACTCTATCATATTCAACACTGTGTGGACTACAAAATTGCTGGAGTTCAGATTAACTGCAAAGTAGATCTACTCACAATTTTGCCTGCGTCCAAAGTGCGAAAAACAACAACTTATCTGAAATGTATCGGATAATAAAAGCATAATTTTGATTGGCACCGTATCTATTCACAAGGGTGGTAACTACAAGCCACAATTGCTGGATTCAAAACTTAACTGGAGAGGTGGCTCTATCCAACAAATCTGGACTGGGCAAAAGGCAAAAACCCGTATCTGCTTCATGCGTATTCAGATAATAAACCAGGTATTTTATTTCTTGAGACACCTTCAATCCACCGTGGTGACCTATAAAAATGCTGTGATTCAAATTTAACGTCGCACAAAGTAAGCGATTCTACTCAAGCAAATCTGGACTGGCAAAGAGTGCCAAAAACACGTATCGTGTAATGTATTCAGATAATTAAGGTATTTTTGGCATCTTTCAATTCACCTGTGGTGACTGAAACACACAAACAATTGCTGTATTCAAATTTAGGTGACAAGGTGCCTCAATGAACACACAAGCACGTAGATGCGCCAAAATAGAAAAAACACGGATATCCTGTAATGTATCCGGCTCATTATTATAACTGTATTTTTTGGCACCTATCACAGTTCACCTGTGTGTGACTACAAAATTGCTGTATTCACATTTACAGTTCAAGGTGCCTCAATGAACAAGCCTGATATGCGCAAAAGTGAAAAAACCCCAAAACCCTAGGGTATCTATTAATGTATTCGGGAATAATAAAAGGTATTTTGCACGCGCGTTGTTTTCCTTCACGCTGTGGTACTACAAAACTGCTGCATTCACATTAAAGATGCAGCAGGTGCCTCAATGAACTAAGCTGTATGCGACACAAAAGTGACAAAAAAACTTTAACATCTGGAATGTATTTGAGTATAATAAAATAGGTATTTTTTTGGCACCTTTCAATTCACCTGTTGTGTGACAAGAGCAAAATTGCTGTATCCACATTCTTAAGTGCAAGGTGCCTCAATGAACAAAGCTGATAGAGCGCAAACAAGTGAACAACACGTAATCTGTAATTTATCACGGATAATAAAAGGTAATTTTGACACCTAATCCATCCTGTGCTGACTACAAACACATTCAGTGCTGTAGTTCTAATTTAACTGCAAGGTGGCGTATATCACACAAAGCTGTGCAATGGGCACAAATTGAAAAAGAACCACCTATCTGAAAATGTATACTGAGATAATAAAAGTGGAGTATTTGCACCTAACAAAGAGACCTGCAGTTACTAGAAATAGATGTGTAACCTAATATATAGTTCAGGCTGCCCAATATCCCAGGAATATTCAAAAAACTGTTAACACAAAAAGCTATTTGCTGTGCAATCTGCTCTACACTAAGGGACACATGTATGAAATCTCGAGCCGGGGCCTCGAGTACGCCAGTTTCCGCCATTTCCCCCATCCCGGCCGGAATCTGCGCCTGATTTATGTCGGGGACTGCCGCGCTCATACATATCATTGTAGGCTGTGGCGGATACACTTGATGCTCCGAAGATTTCGCCGTCCGAGGGAAAGTATCCTCATTCATGCGGGGAAAAAGAGGTCCTCCGCGCCCTCTCCAGTGTTTGGGGCCGTGCAGTGTGGGACACTAGGCGCCATGCGGGGCTAGCCTCCGAAAATCTGTTTCTGATGCACAGACAGGCTGCGGCGAGGGAATCATTCCACATGTCCGGTGCGAGTAAAAATCCCAAAATCGCCTTTATAAACGGCTTTCTACATTCCTCAGAACAAAAAGCTGAAACATTAAAATTAAAAACTATACATATAACAAAATCACTTTTCCAATATCCCTAATTCCAAGAATTAGGATATTTTGGAAGATGGCAGGAAATACAGTCTCTTTTTCAAATTCTCTGAAACTATTCTCATTGTCGCAACAAAACGGCGGACCAAAACGAGAAATAGAGAGCACACAGGAACTATCTACAAAACCTATGGGGCATGATTTGACCAATCAGAATCCACGGCGGTACTGTTCATAATACGCAAAAATGTAAAAACAGCTGATTGGCTGGAGATAACCGGGGGCTCTGGCCTATCCTCAGCCAATCATGAATAGGAGCGACAAAGTCATCTAGCTATGGATAACAGTTTTAACAATCAATAATACGAGCGACCATGATCCCATTCTGCAGCCTATGAGGAAGTTACAACCACGACCAGAATCCACTGTCTGGACTGATTTCAAAATACAGTAAAAATGCTAAAACGAGCTGATTGACTGAGATATACCGGGGCTTGCTATCTCAAGCCCAATCATAATAGGACAGCGTCAAAGTCCCACATCTATCCCTATGTATCAGAAGTATGTAGACCCAATCAGAATGCCAGGCGCGGCGATAATTCAAAATACAGCGTAAAAAGGACAGAAAAGAACTTATTGGCATGAGCTAGCTGGGACCTCGTGGACTAGCACAGCGCAATCTCGTGACAGCGCGAGCTACTTCTCCCATATATACTCTATTAAGAGAGATGAGCGCACAGCAAATCCTCTCTACCGGCGCCAGCGAGCCGCGCGGCATGAAGTATTAATCAACCATGACATTATTTGTAATACAGTGTACCAAACATATCCTCAGATCGAAGACCAGATACTTCTTTAAAATACAAGCAGTATAAAAACCCCGAACAACGCTTATCGTCACCGCCGAGACCGGCGCTACATAGGGAATTGCCATAAGCGAGAATTGCCGGTGAAAGACATAATGTCGAAATTTAGTAAAAGCTGTCTCATTGTCGTGCATAAACCAAGCCAATCAGAATAAGTGAGTCTGAACTATGTCCCCACACCCCCCCAATTTTTTTTTAAGAGCCTATGGAAGGCGAAATTGACCATCAGAATAGGAGCGACAGTGCCCATTCTATCCTATGGAGAAAAATGACCAATCAATATTTAAACAGCGGCGGGACAGTTCAAAAATACAGTAAAAAGGCAGAAACAAGCTGATTGTTTGATAGCAGCGGTGAGCTCGTCCAGCTTAGGCCCAATCAGAGCGCGCGCTGCTTTCTCATAGAGTTCCTTATGGAATCGAAAATTTAAAAGAGGCGCCGTAATTTGGACCAATGGGAGAGCGAGCGACGCTCCTATGGTTTTCTAATGCAATCTCGGACATACAGAAACTGTACCTGGCTGAAATCAAATTATAACACTACATTAAGGTTGTGCCGATGTGTAAATAAAAGGAAATACTGATATGTGGTCGAACCGGAAATAAAGATTTGAAATCAAGAAAATCAGAGCTTATTTCCTGATATTTACCGATGCACCACATACTATTGAGTTCCTGCGCTAAGCAAAATAAAGAAATAAACATGATTTCTTATGCTCTTTTTTTTTTATTTTATTTTCGTTATAGCCCACATAATTAGTATTCGTTGTCTATATACACATCCAGCACAAAAATGGCACTTACTCTTCTGGAGAGTTATAAATGATTTTCAGCCATGTCCAGTTTAGCGATACCAATGCATTAGAAAACCCATAGGGCGTCCTCGCTCTCCAATTGGTCCAAATTACAGGCGCCTCTTTCAAATTTTCGATTCCCCCAAGAACTCTGTTGAGAAAGAACTCGCGCTCTCTGATTGGTGCTTAAGCGAGACAGCCCTCCGCTGCTTCACGCCCTTCAGCTCGTTTCTCTTCCTGCCTTTTTAACCTGTATTTTTGTGAAACGTCCCCCTGCCTTTGAATATGATTGGTCCATTTTTCTCATAGGATAGAATGGCCACTGTCGCACCTATTCTGAACATTGGTCAATTCTCCTCCATAGGTACTACGATGGATCATTGTCGCTCCTATCTGATTGGCTGGTTTATGCCGACCATGAGAGAAAGCTTTACAAATTGAAATTCTGTGCCTTTCCCGGCAATTCTCTCTATGGCAATTCCCTATGTAGCCGTCCAGGTCACTTCGCGCGACGAACAGCGTTGTTTCAGGTTTTAAAACTGCTTTATTTTTACAAAGAGTGTTCTGGTTCTTTATCTGAGAATGTTTTACACACTGTATAGAAATAATTTTGATTCAATACTTCATTGCCGCGTGCGCGCTGAGCGCGAGATTTGATCTTGATCGCATCATCCCTCGTCCATAGAGTTACAATTGGGAGAAGAAGCTCGCGCTCTTGATGGCTGACTAGCCGAGCCACCGCTAGCTCAGCCCAATAAGCCTCTTTCTGTCTTTTTACTGTATTATTGAATTATCCCTGCCCTGGATTCTGATTGGTCTACACTTCTCCAATATGCGTAGAATTGCGAACTTTGTCGCTCGCTATTCTGATTGGCTGAGCTAGCCGTGACCCCACTTAGCTCAGCCATCTCAGCTCTTTCAGCATTATTTTACCTGTATTTTACGAATATCTCGCCAGGGGATTTTGATTTGGTCAATTCTTCCCATAGCTTTTTTAATGGTTCACTGTCGATCTCCGATTCCGATTGGACCGGCTTTTCTTCTCGCGACCAATGAGAATAGGTGGTCAGATTGAATTACTGTCCTTTCCCGGCAATTGTTGCACAATATCATTTTGTGATATTGCGCCGTTCTAGAGTTGGAAAAGTGATTGTTTTTTTTTTATTATGTGTGATCTTTTTACGTGCAGCTCTCTCTTACAAACTGTTTTTCCGCCTTTAATAAAAGGCGATTTTTTTCCTATTCATACTCCTGATTGCATCGTATCGCCGGAGTGCCAAGAATTTATGTTGCGATCTTCAACATCTGCATCCTCGCATGTTTCCATTCTTGCTTCACTCGCCGCCCGCCGGTGGACAGCATTTCGACCAAGTCCTGCTTGTCGGGAGCGGAGCGCCGAGACTTCTGTTGCGATCTTTCTTTCGTTATCCTCGCACATGTTCCATCCTGCCTTCACTTCCAGCCCCAGGAGGATTTAGACCAATAAAAAACCTGGTCTCGCTTGTCGGGTACAGCTGCCGAGCGCCCCGCATGTTGGCGAGCCTACGATGGTACAATCTTCGGACTAAACGAGCGCGAGGGCAGCGCACGCGTCCCGCCACCTGCAACGCCTACACCGCGCCCCGACCGCACCCTACCATGCCCGCCCACTGCCACGCCCCTATTGCTCATGCGGACCGACAACTGGCCGAAATTAGTGGCGAACGGCTGCGACCTACCAGCGGGATTTCCGCGAGCCTGAGACAGTCGCATGTAACGCCAGAAAACAGGCGTATAAATCACCTTTTCACACCTCGTACGCTCCTAGAGCCGAGAGTATGAACTTTTATTCCACTATTCTTTATAGAGCTCGTCTGTGTTTCCCCGGGCGGAGGAAACCCCTCCCCCCCCTCCCCGGGACTTAAATCGATAGATATTCTCCTTTAAAATTCTCACCTATCTACACATACAATCTTCCAATCTCTGATCTAACTAAGTGTAACTGATCACAGCTAACAGTAGAGCTTTCTCTGTGAAAGAAATAGAAATAATTTTCGCTGGTCTTTTGGACACAGGTCTCTGAGCGCTTTGTGTCCTTGCTATGAGACGCGGTGAGAAGACACAACTGTGCATCATGAACAGAAGGCGCTGTTCTATCTAAAACACAACACGAGTCAAGTGATTTTTTCCACCATCGCAACCCATACACATCCCATCATGAATGTGAATCACACAATCTCACCCTGCTCTATATTCTGTAAGCGATTTGCTGCCGCCAAAATGACAGGAACAGCTATCCTGAAATTGGCGCGATCCTATAATAGTATATGCACGATTTTAACCTAAATTATCGCATGATCTAAAAATTTCGATCAACATAAAAACTGTGCCGATTTCAACTTTGTCGATAATAATCGCTCAACACTATTCTCATCTAGTACATTTATAGTCTATCCATGGGATAAAGGTGGGAAATGTATCCATAAATATACAACATAGGAATACCCCATTAAATATACAAGAGCTATCAAAGTATACATCATAATTAAACAAGAGATTAACTATGTTTCTTAATAATATTACAGAAATAGATTTTTGATGATAATACTATATATATATATATTATAATATATTATATATATATATATATATATATATATTATTATAATATATATATAGATATATATATTATATATATATTATTTTGCATTACCTAATATTGTCATTCACCTGAATTAATTAATGTATTCACTGTATAAAGTAAACTCGAATAAATATAATTATTAAAGGCCATGTCTAGGATACTATGCAATTGTCTAAAATTTGCTACAAAAGTAGAAATATATAGTTCATATTACAAAGAATTTAATTTGCTTGACAGTAACATTAAAAGTGTGTTTTCATCTCAGACATTTATGGTATATCTATAAGAGGTCCTTGAGATGGGCCCTTCACCTTGTGAGAATTGCCCCCACCCGCCCCCCAAATTTCCATTCAGAAGAGCAAATATTTCACGCTTGTGCACTATTCTCCATTCTTCTCTATGGGAGATCGGAGTACAGCCAAGCAGTGAGTTCAGACATATATGGTATATCCGATTTATATGCCACACAAGTCTGAGTTGGGAACACCCCTTTAAGATTGGGAAGTAACTCACTACAAAACCAACTTATGTTCTTTGGCAAAATTTGTTAAAAACTTTAAAGAGATAATAAATCACCCGAGTCAATCTATAGCTTTTAGGGACAATACACTATACAATTACTTATCAAGGAATACAAGACTAAGTAATGGGCGTAAATAAGCAAAAGTTCCATATAGCATTCAAAGATAAATAATATATCATCATGTTCATTCTGAACTCCCATATTCCTTTGAGCAAAGATACAAAAAGTGCTCGGCTACAGTATACCCAGGATAGCTAGTCCAGACAGTATCTTCCTTAAAGTCAAGGAAACTTTAGAAGAAGTGATCTATTGTATATGGATATTCTAACATTGCCAAAGGTTTCCAAAGGTTTTGAACACAAAAGAGCAAGTGTGTGGTTTACTAAGGTTACATTTCCTGGTGTGGGTATCCTATGAGTCTATGACCCTGAAAACTATTCAATATTGGTGGATTAACATTTACCAGCCCAGAGAGTGCCCGACCATCCCTTGCTGTTATCTACAGTTGAAACTTAGAAGTTTATATACACTACATAAAAACACACTTAGGCACATTTTTCTCACTTTCTGTCATTAAATAATAATAATAAACCTTACCTGTTAATTAGGATTACCAAAATTATTTATATTTGCCAAATGCCAGAATAATGAGAGAAATAATTTTTAAGGCATTTTTAGTACTTTCTGCAAAGTCAAAATTTTACATACACTACGATTACTATGCGTTTAAACAATTTGGGACAGCCCTTCTGATGATGTCATGTCTCTGGAAGGTTTATTGGCAACATCTGAGTTAATTAGAGACACGCCGGTGGATGTATTTTAAAGCACACCAGAAACACACTGCTTCTGTGTGGAACATCATGGGAAAGTCTAAAGAAATAAGCCAAGATACCAGGAAGAGAACTGTGGACTTGCACAAGTCTGGATCATCCTTGGGTGCAATTATCAGATAACTGAAGGTGCCTTGTTCATCTGTACAAACAATTATATGCAAGTACAAACAAGATGGGACTGTCCAAACATCATACTGTTCAGTAAAGAGACAGATTCTGTGTCTCAGAGATGAACGTGCTTTGGTCTGACATGTGCATATCAACCCCAGAAAAAAAAGCAAAACACTTTGTGAAGATGCTGGACAAAACTGGTAAGATTGTGTCATTATCCACAGTGAAATGAAATACTGTATCAATATGGGCTGAAAGGCCACTCTGCCAGGAAGAAATCATTACTACAAAAGAAACATATAAAAGCCAGATTAATGTTTTCAAATGTACAATTGAACAAAGACCTACATTTTTGGAGATACATCCTGTAGTCTGATGAAACTAAAATTGAACTGTTTGACCATCATTACATTTGGAGGAAAAAGGGAGAAGCTTGGAAGCCTAAGAACACCATCCCAACTGTGAAACACGGGGGTGGCAGCATCATGTTGTGGGGTTGTTTTTCTGCAGGAGGGACTGGTGCACTTCACAAAATAGATGGCATTATGAAGAAAGAAGATTATGTGGCAATACTGAAGCAACATCTCAAGACATCAGGCAGGAAGTTAAAGCTTGGGCGGAAATGGGTCTTCCAAATGAAAAATGACCTGAAGCATACTGCCAAACTGGTTACAAAGTGACTAAATGATAACCAAGTCAATGTTTTGGAGTGGCCATCACAAAGCCCTGATCTCAATCTATTGAAAATTTATGGGCAAAGCTGAAAAGGCAGGTGCGGGCAAGGTGACCTACAAACATGGCTCAGTTACACCAGTTCTGTCAGGGGGAATGGGACAAATTTCCTACCAACTATTGTGAGAAGTTTGTGGAAGGATATCCAAAACGTTTTACCCAAGTCATACAGTTTAAGGGCAATGCTATCAAACACTAATAAAATGTATGTAAACTTTGCAGAAAGTAATAAAAATACCTTAAAAATTCTCTCTCTCTCTCCTTATTCTGGCATTTGGCAAATATAAATAATTTTGGTAATCCTAACTGATTTAAGGTTTATTCTGATTTGATGTCAGATAGTGAGAAAAACACGCACATTTGTCTATTTATATAGTGTATGTAAACTTCTGGTTTCAACTGTATGTCCAGTCTTCTATGAACTACTGTGTGACAGTGGAAAGTTTCCAGGTTTACTGGGACTTGTTGGTTTCCAGACTCTAGTGTGACTTAGAATAATGATAATAATAATAACAGTTCGACCTACATAAACAGACAAAATATAGATTTTTTTTTCAAAATCTATGAGGCACAGATTTATAAATACAATGTAGAGCAACGAATAAATAAAGCAACATACCAGTAACTCCACAGTATGAATGATGACTACTGGTTCTATTTGTTTTATCGTCAGTAGTTCTTTTCCTTCTGTAAGCTCTATGAGCATTGCCAGCTGGTGCAAGGATCCCATTTACAGGTTCAATGTAGATAAAATCTTCATTCATTTGTATAAAACCCATCTGGTAAATAAGAAAGATAAATCATATTAAGTGAAATATAACAAATTGTATTTGCTTCTTTACTAAAATGCATAACGGAACTTACTAAAATATCATGTGAATGGAGCCGATACTTTTTTGTAGAAAGAAGGAAATTAGGTTGGTTTTCAACACTAATTTTAATTAAAGGCACTTGACAAAGATATGAAAATAATGAAGAGTGACATGTATGAACAGGGCTGCGCCATTTTTCTGGTGTGTTTTGAACAGATATATGAACAGTCATATGACAAAACTTGGAGCATTATGCGCCAAACATGGCCCTTTTGAATGCGCCAAAATTATGGGCTATGCTCGGCTTACCACAACCCAGATTTATGAACTCACATACGGCTGGTTCATACATACTGTCGCATTCTACACTCTATATTGATTTAGAACTGGCTTGTCGGCATCAAGTTTCATGCATGTCGGTCAAAGTTTTTTTTGTAATCGCTTGCTTAAGAAAAACTACTTCCAATGTCCCTGTACAGTGGACCAGCCCATAGTCCTCTCTGCCAAATAATGATACTTTAGCACTACTTTTACTCATTAAAGGGTTCTATCACCAAGATTTTTTTTTTTACTAATTAAGTGGTACGAAATGTGGAAAAAACCTTACTTGTGTCATGTTTGTGGGGGTTTTGTTTTTATGGCACTCACTCTTGAGTATAAATGATGTGTTATCTGTATCCTACAGGTTGATATGATACTGGCAATACCAAATATATACAGTTTTCGTTATGTTTAAATACTGTAAAAAAATTAAGTTTCTATTTTTTACATTTGTGCCACAGTGCCTTTTTCTGTGACCAATACATTTTTTGGACTTTCACTTATGGACCTAAGTGATGATGCATTTTGTGCAGGCTAAATCGTACTCTTTATGGACACCATTTTGGGATAGATGCGACTTGTTGGATAAGTTTTATTCCAATTTTTAGGGATTGGGAAATGGCCGGAAAAAAAAAAATATTTTGGCATTTGTAATTTTTTTCTTCAACTCTTATGGATGTAACGATAGCAATTATGTATAACTTTATTATTATTTTATTTTTATTATTTGTAAAATTACTTCTAAACATTTTTTTCACTGGTATATTGAGTCCCCCTAGGGTACTTGACCATTAGGGGGCTCAATTGTTAGTAGACTCTTCTGCATTCTATAAACAATTCATTTCTAATGAGTTAAACAGCAGGGTACGGAGCCGGCTCCATTCTCTGCTGTTACCGGCGGGTGTCAGCTGCAATTAGCAGCTGACACCAGCCTTCAATGTAGTGGGATTGTGGGGCAATCCAGTTACATAGAACCTTACTGGAACCTTGACATACTCATACGTCATGTGTCGGTAAGACGTTAAAACCAGATACTGATACATATTCTTTTCTTTTTAGCTGTTTTTACTTCCGGATTGTAGATTTTTAAATTCTGGCTTCTGTATATGATTATGACAGCAATCTTGCCTGGGATACTTTTAATAGCATTTAGTGAGATGCTTTACAGCAGCTAAATGGGCATAGGAGCCTGTGAACAGGAGGGGACCTATGGATTTTTATAGGAGAGTTTTCTAGGCATGATCTGTGAACTGGGAAGAATTCAGTGTGCAGGGAAAGGGAAAGAGGGGCTGTGACCATCTCCTATTGTAAGTGGAGGGTCCTATATAACCTATACACATTGGTGTCACCTTTCAGTATAATCATGCCTGTGCTGTTATTGAGGAGATTGTTGAAAAGTTTTTTCTACAGACCAGGAAGTGTCAGACCATTATTAACTCCAGTGGCCAAAGTGAAAACTGCAGGATTTCAAGAGTTTTAAAATATATTAATAGTAATATTGCATTTAAAAACAAAAATTACCCAAAAACCTTATAAAATGTGTTTTTCATAATAACATGAGTTAAACAATAGGTCATTTCTTGATGACACATTCCTTTTAACAGCTGATTAATTGAAAGTTGTGTCTGAAAATAGATCTAGGGTTACAATAGCACATCTTAAACATGTACAATTTATAATTTTTTGGGGTGATTTCTTTTTTTCTTTTTGTAAATGTAGCATCGTTTTCCTTCCTTCCTATTATTCATTGTTTTAGCATTGTTTCAGATTTCAAATGTAGAAGATTGCACACAAGCTGCACCCTCCACTGACCCACTTTAAAAGAGGAGTCTAAATTACCTGCATGAATTAATTTCCTCCCTCCATATTATCACCGCTAGACATTTCCAAGCAGACCATGGTTTGACTTTAGATTATACTGTATATATTTAAATCAGTGATCTGCAACTGCTGTCTCTCCAGCTGTTCTAAAACTAAAAGTACAGTAGAAAGCCATACTGAGATAGCAAATATAATGTGTACATGCAGCAGCTTATAAAGTATCGTCGGCATGAATTAAGTTGGCATAATAAAAAAAGATTAGGTGGTACACTTTTATGGAAATTTTCCATTGTATCCTGATCGCTTTAAGATGTCTGGAATCACGAGAAGGAACACATGAAAATCTTCAAGGAATGTGTGGGCCACATCTGGATTAGGCTCCAAAGCTTTGTGACTCTATTTACTAGCAGGAAGTATTGAATATGCAGCACTCTTACAGCACTATAGACTAACATAAGGTGTGTAGGTGAAAACATTATCACAAAAGAATATTAAAGCAAATATTGGCTGGATGCACAACACCGCTGAAGTAAAATTTTTGTGGCATTTGTACTAGCATCTTTTTGGCCATTTGATGGTTGCTAAAATGCAGCAACTAAATATTTGCTATAATATGCTTTATAAACAATGCATTTATTTTTCTTTGTTGTTTTTGGTTCCAGCATACTGCATGCTTTAAACATGACAACTAGAGTTAGTCCACACGGCAAGGGTTTTTGGTCGGATTATCAGACGGTTTTTGGATTTAAAAACTGTCTGAAAACTGACTGTCATCCCTCTCCATACACTTTAATAGAAAATCCACCCAATATTCTACACTGCACTGTTTTCTACTGGGCGGATTTTTAAACTGTCAGTGTTCCGAAAAACTCAGAACATGCACAATCTTCCACCCGGTTTTCGGGTGGAAGGTGTGCTATTCAATGGCTAAGGGGGACAAGCGAATCCGCAAACCACGGACAAAACCGTCTCCCAAAACCATTAAAAGCCAATAAAATACCATCCGGATTCTTAACCCCTGAACAGGTCGTTCGTCTGTAGCAGCGTCTGTTGGCGCCACTGCAGACACCAGAGTTTACGGCACCTGGTGATGCAACTTCGCTGATAACAGGGCTGTACTTCCACTTCTTGGCGCTTAACCCTTTGAATGCCGCGGTTCGTGAATGCAGCATAATCAAAGAGCTTTCCCCTGCTCTGTCGGGTGATCAGGACTCCGGTGACCTGACAGAAACCGGGGAATGGCTGCACAGTCCGACCTGGAGACCTAGAGTAGCCCCAGGGCTGTCTGTAAAGGAAGCCAGCGATCAGGGCAGACTGTGTGCTGCCCTGATTGCTGCCTGTGTCAAACTGTCCCAGAATATAATGTATTAGCATATATGAATATGCTAATACATTACTAAGTGTAAAAAAAAAAAAGTAACACAGTTATCCCTTCATGGGATTTAAACAAAAAGTGAAAAACATAAAAAAAAGTGAAGAAAAAAATAAATAAAATAAATATTTAATAAAAAAATTGTGCATATATTACACACACACACAAAACCCTATACATATTCGGTATCCACATGACCATAATAACCTGTAGAATTAATGTAACAAGTTATTAAATGTGAAATCTGAATGATGTAAAAAAAAAAAAAAAAAATTGAAAAAAAATTCTGCAGTCATTTATAAGTTAACTTAAACTATTCCCCCAAGAAGTACAACTTGCCCCAGACAAAACGAGACCTCATACAACCACACTGAAAAAATAAAAAATTACGACTGTTGAAACGCAACGAGGCAAAAACTAAAAAAATGTGCTGGCCATTAAGTACTTTTCGGCTTAAGAAATTAAACAAAATCCAACTGGTATTTTGTCTATGCCATATGGTCGTACCCTTATGAGGACAGCCTTATGCATAGACCTCGAACATGTCAAAAACTGTGAATGAAAGTGTGACCACAGTATGTTGTTCCTCTTTTGTGTGTATTTTAAAAATGTGCACAATGAATAATCATGTGAGCCTAAGACCTAAAAAACCAACACATAGCGTAATATAAGTTATCTTCTGTTTCAGCTGTATGATTCAATAAAGCAGCTTGCTGTTCTGAAGAAGTTAATGGTTTATTATTGGATGAGACTACAGCTTTACACTTGTTTTCTTGTAATAAAACTATAAAATATTCAAAGAAATCTTAGGGCAAAAAAATCTTGTGCCAAAAAATGTCTTTGCCCTGTTCTATAGATGTATGAACAGTCATACGCCTAAGCTTAGCGCAGTCTGCACTAGACACAACACCAAGGTTTGGTGCGAAACTACCACACAAAGCTTGGCCCATGGCAAATAGCAACTTCATTCATATTGTCGTATTATACACTCCTCTTTATCTATTTAGAACGGGTGTGTAGACGCCAACTTACATACATGTCGCCCTCAGTAATTAAAAGAAAAGATGTCCTGCATTGTCTAGGTTTAATAAACAATAAAGGCCAATTACTGACTGCAGCAAATTTGAAAGGACCAACTCTAGACAGAGGAAATAATACCACAATATAATTATCAGCTTAATAAAAAAATAGCTATATAAACATTGTATACACCCAAGAGTTCTTAAAGAGCTCAGCGCGGTTATCTCTGTGCCCCTGTACATGATATTTAGAGATTCCCTGGTGACTGGTATAGTACCAGGAGACTGGCGCAAGGCAAATGTAGTTCCCATCTTCAAAAAAGGCTCCAAGTCTTGCCCAGGTAATTATAGACCAGTAAGTTTAACATCTGTTGTAGGAAAAATGTTTGAGGGGCTCATAAGGAACTATATTCAGGAGTATGTTAACAAATACAATATTATTAGTGATTGCCAGCATGGATTTACTAAGGACAGAAGCTGTCAGACCAATCTGATCTGTTTTTATGAAGAGGTGAGTAGAAGTCTGGATACCAAAGCAGCTTTGGATATTGTGTTTTTAGACTTTGCAAAGGCATTTGACACTGTCCCGCATAAGCGTTTGTTAGGTAAATTAGAATCCATTGGGTTAGAGATAACAGTATGTAATTGAATTAAAAACTGGCTGTTGGATTGTACTCAGAGAGTGGTGGTAAATGATTCCTAATCTGAGAGGTCCCCAGTTGTGAGTGGTGGCCCCAGGGCTCAGTATTGGGTCCTCTCTTATTTAATGTATTTATTAACGATATAGTAGAAGGGATCAATAGCACGGTTTTGATTTTTGCAGATGACACCAAGCTATGCAGGGTAGAGCAATCTATGGAAGATACTCATAAATTGCAAGCAGACCTGGACACACTGAGTGCTTGAGCATCCACTTGGCAAATGGGGTTCAATGTGTATAAATGTAAGGTTCTGCATCTGGGTAGAAATAATCTGCAGGCATCATATGTCCTAGGGGGAGAAAAACTTGGAGAATCACTTGTTTAAAAAGATCTAGGCGTTCTTGTAAATCATAGACTACAGAACAGCATGCAATGTCAATCAGCTGCCTCTAGGGCAAGTAAGATATTGGCGTGTATTAAAAGAGGCATAGACTCGCGGGACAAGGGTGTCATTCTACCACTGTACAAAGCATTGGCGCGACCTCACTTAGAATATGCTGTTCAGTTCTGGGCCCCAGTTTATAGAAGAGATGTAATGGAGCTAGAGAGAGTACAAAGACGAGCAACCAAACTTATAAGGGGAATGAAGCATCTTAGTTATGAGGAGAGGTTAGAAGAATTGAACTTATTTAGTCTTGAGAAAAGACGGCTTCGGGGGGACATGATTAATTTATATAAATATATAAATGGTCCCTACAAAAAGTATGGGGAAAAATTATTTCAAGTGAAGCCCCCCTCAAAAGACAAGGGCACATTTCCTTCAACTAGAGAAAAAAGGATTCAATCTCCAGAGGAGAAGAGCGTTCTTCACTGTAAGAACTCTGAATCTGTGGAATAGCCTGCCTGAGGAACTGGTCACAGCAGGGACTATAGAGAGTTTCAAGAAAGGCTTAGATACCTACCTGGAACTAAAGAATATTAATGTATATGTAGCTATGTAAAATTCTGGATCCAGGCTGCGGGAGGCACTGGGGTCAAAGATAGGGTCTCCACTGGAGCAGATTGGTTCTTGCCTTGTGGGTTCTAGGGCATTAACCAGTGGTGAGCCTGTGCTTAATGTCCTTGTCTCTCTCCCTTCACCCACATTTTCCCCACCCTTGGTTGAACTTGATGGACACATGTCTTTTTTCAATCGTACTTACTATGTAACTATGTAACTATGTAAACATACAAACGTAAGTATTATTCAAACTGCTGTATTGAGGTAGAAGGTGGTAAAAGAATGGTAACAGTAAATAAAGGTGAGCTACTAAATGCTGAGAAAGTATATAACATTAACTAAGAAATTGTCCAAAAACAGAGGATGCCTCTTGCCAGGTCTTAGTAATTGATAAGCAGGATGCATTGTTCTATAGTCAACCATTGCCAAATAAACCCACTGTTCTAGTAAAGTAATGTTTCTTAAAAATGGAGATGAGCATATGCACAAAGTAATAGATATCAGAAAGTTGTAGAGATTTTCTTTCATGTAGTAATCTAACTTGCATAATCTAAAAAACAGAAAACTCTTGGGGTGGATGCACATGTGGGATTTTTACATAGTGGGAAAATCTACAGTTAAAGATCCTATCGGTGTAAAAAATCCACAACACGTACTATACACAGTTTAAATTTCCTTCTCGAATTTTTTGGACTTTTTCTGCAGCATTTTTTTTTATATATGTGTTGCAGATTTGGATGTGGAATTTCTTACAGATTGCTATGGTATGTGAAATTCTTTACTGAAACCAGCCACACAAATACACAGCAATTATCCTACAAAACATGAAAGGGTTGTTCCGAGAGTAAAGAAAACTCATTGGTCTGAGGGGGCATGATAAAAAAATAGAAGATAGAAATCATACTTACTCCTCAGATACTCCCATTCAGTCCAGGTTGCCGGTCTGTACATATAGGAAGTAGCAGTGAACCATTAATCGGCTCACATGACCGCTGTGACCTGTAATTGGCTGCACCTGTCACGTGAACAATGATCATTCACTGCTTCAGCGGGGACTGAACAAGAGCGTACGGGAGGTAAGTATGAGTCTATTCTATTTTTTATCGAGCCCCGATGGACCAATGAGCTCTCTCAACTCTCGGAACACCACTTTTATGGAGGATAAATTTGGCAACAAGGCTGATTAACCCCTTCACGACCCTGGGCATATGAGTACGTCCCAGGGCCGCTCAGCTGCTTTGCAGGGGGATCGCTCCGCGACCCCCCCGCACAGCCGCCGGGTGTTAGTGGCTGATCGCAGCTAACACCCGGCAGTAACAGCGCCGGCGGGTGGCTCCGCCCGCTGGCGCTGTTTAACCCATCAGACACCGCGGCAAAGATGGTCGCGCCGTCTGAATGAACGCCGATCGGTGCCGCGCACCGATCGTTACGGTCATCGGCAGCTGCGCCGATCCGACGACCGGGCATGGTGGTGAGGAGCCTTGTGAAGTCTCCCGTCACTTACCCTGGCCAGTTTGCCCCACTCCCGTCCGCAGACAGGAAGTGGGGAAACCGCCATCTTTGTACACCCTAATGCATTGCATATGCAATGCATTAGGTTGTATTAACAATCGCGCCCCCTAGTGATCAAGCACCATAGGGGGACTAAATGTTACAGTTAAAAAAAATAAAAAATAAAGTTTTAAAGTACAAAAAAAAGAAAGTATTAAAAGTTCAAATCACCCCCCTTTCCACATTTTACAAATAAAATCATTAAAATAATAAAAAATAATATATTTGGTATCGCCGCATCTGAAAAAGTCCAATCTATAAAAATATAACATAATTTATCCCGTACGCTGAACACCGTAGAAGAAAAAAAATTCCATACGCCAAAATTGCGTTTTTTGGTCATTTTACGTCACTCAAAAAATGGAATAAAAATTATCAAAAAAGTCGCATGCATTCCAAACTACTAGCGATAAAAAGTACACTTCAGCCTGCAAACAATGCACCCTCACTGACATCCGTAGGTGTTAGTACAAAAAAGTTATTGGTCGCACAAACTGGCGCCGTGGCGCAAATGTCAAAAATAGAAAATGTTTGGAATTTTTTTACGGTACCAAATAATAATGGAAACCCTACATGTTTGGTATTGCCGGATGCGTAACAACCTTTAGAATACAGATAACACATTATATTTACCGAATATTGAACGCCGTAAAAGCAAATCACCCAGAAACATGGTGAAAATACGTTTTTTTTCACAATTTGTCCCGCTTGGAATTTTTTTGCGGTTTCCCAGTATATTCTATAGTATAGTGAATAACACCATTAGAAAGTACATCTTGTCCTGCAAAATAAAAGTCCTCATGTGTCTATGTAGGTGAAAAAATAAACAAGTTATGGCTTTCAGAAAAGCGAGGAGGGAAAAACTAACGTGTCACAAAAAAAAAAACGCCGGGTCCTGAAGGGGTTAAAGAAGCGTTGCAATCTGGTGGAGACATTCTTGGGAAAACCTTTTTGTGTGTGAACGAGCCTTATACTGCCACTTGGAAATCCTGACATGAGAGGACGCAGATTGCCCTGCATATATAGCTGAGCTATTAATGTCCCTGACTGTTGTATGCATCCCCAGAACATCCCACCAGCAGTTGGGGAAGTGTGTTAATATACAGCAAAGGGAAACACTCACCACAAGGCACAAAGGCAATGGTGACTGGATGTCAATGGTAGAATATATAAAGGATGCTATGACACCAAATTTCCTTTTGCTAAGTGAGACAGGAGTGTGTAATTAAGGTGCCACTTTTATCGGGATAGTGGACAAGAAAACTGAGGAAGCTTGTGCTTGTTAGCAGATCAAATGTTACTCTCTATTGGTGGTCTGCTTGGCTGTTTGAAGCATATTCACTATGTCTGCAGCCCTCACATAACCACTGCGCCCACTGACTTCTGACAGCTTGGTCAAAATGACCTAGATGGTGGGCTATTTATTGAAATGATCATCCTGCTTCTCTCAATCCAGTGAGATGTATCTCAAAGTTTGTCAACTGGGTAAAATGTCATTAACCCTTTCACACAAAAGGAAATAGTCATTTACCACAATCAGACACAGAGCCGACATCAGAAATTTTGGGGCCCCGTACAGCTGGAGCGTCTGGGGCCCCCCCGGCTCCGCCCCCAGCCGACCTGCCCCCACTCTGTCCGTCCCTGCTCCGCCCTTGGCTAACCCGCCCCGTTCCGCCACCGGTTTACTTACATATAGGGCCTTACAGGTGATGTCTTGTCTGAGTGGTTCACTTTCCCTTTTCTTCTCCATTCGGTCCAGACCTCCATGATGACTTCTCCCATCCACCACTTGTCCCTGCAGAATTTACAACACAAACACCTGAGACTCCTCGCTTTTTTTTATAATTTTCCCAACTGAGTGCCCCTCCCCCCATGTACAAACTCCCCATCTATAATTGCCCATTGGTAATAATTACCCCATGGTAATTATAGGCCCCCCAGTAGGTATGTACGTATGTGGTCACTTAGCGGTAGCTAGGTAGCTTGGGCCAGCCCCCCCCCCCCGGGTGGCAGCTAGGTAGCTTGGGGCCCCCGTGCAGTAGCAGGGTAGCTTGGGGCCCCCAGGGAAGGTAGCTTGGGGCCCCCGGGCGGTAGCTAGGTAGCTTGGGGCCCCTGGGCGGTAGCTAGGTAGCTTGGGCCACCCCTGTAGGTAGAATAGAGGCCCCCTGTAGCTTAGGCCCACATGTGCAGAATAGCCCCCCCCCCCCTGTACAGAATAGGACCCCCCTGTAGTTTAGGGCCCCGCTGTACAGAACAGTACCACCCTGTAGCTTAGGGCCCCCCTGTGCAGAATAGAACGCCCCTGTAGCCTAAGGCCACCCTTTGCAGAATAGGACCTACCTGTAGCTTAGGGCCCACTGTACAGGATAGAGCCCCTGTAGCTTAGGGCCCCCTGTAAAGAATAGAGCTCCTTGTAGCTTAGGGACCCCCTTATCAGAATAGGGACCCCCTTTGCAGAATAGGGCCCCTTTTGCAGAACAGAGCCCCTGTAGCTTAGGGCCCCCCTTTGCAGAATAGGGCCCCCCTGTAGCTCAGGGCTCCCCTTTGCAGAACCGGGGCCCACCTTTGCAGAACAGGGGACCACCTTTACAGAACAGGGCCAACTGTTGGCAGAATGCCCCCCTTTGCATCATAGGCCCTCCCAGCTAATTACTCACCTTGCCGTGCTCCCCCGGCATCTCCGTCTGCTCCCGGCCCCAAGCCTGCTGCTTTAGGCTTGGGACCTAGGACAGGAAGCTCAACAGGCGGCGCAATGACATCACTTCCGTCACGCCACCTGCACAGCTCTCCCAGACCCGCCGTTCATCTTAATTGTATGCGCGTTGCAAGGAACCTGCCTATGGCGGCGGGCCACCTCTTGCTTCACAGACTGGCCAAGCCCCATAGAGCAGTACTGGTTGTATTGCCCTAATGGCGGCCCTGATCAGACATACTGACACATCCAGGAAATCGTGCGGGTTCATGATAAGTGGCGGTGGTCTGTGTGTGTACATGTATAATTACGTGTGTGCCGCAGCCCTGCCAGTGGCACCCAGGTTTGCATACGTTTTTTCAGAAATGTTTTTGTGTGCAGAAACATACGTTATACTTGGTGTACATTGATTTTAACCTATATGGGAAGGAAGGGGTGCTTCCATTTTGGGTTTCTGTCCCCGCCCACTCTCACAGGCTGTCATAAGAAGGGCAGCTTGCAGGTTGGGTGTTTTTTATGTTTTCTCTCTGAATACTGGAGGTCGGTTGACCCAGCGAGAGGGCTGATTGGCTCGATTGAGAGGTAAAGATAGGATAGGACTGCCCGATTTTGAGATCACGTTGAAAGTCGTGGGCAGCTTAAACATCTTTATGATCAAAATATGTGAACCGAGAGTCTCAAAGTTTTTTCATGTATGATAGATAGCATAAATGCTTCTTTAGGGATTTCCACATAGTGTATTGCCCTTTTTGCGGTTCATGATAAGAGCCCGTACTGTATGATCAGCGCATGAAGTCAGCTGTTTAATAGATCATTTAGTCAAGTCCATTATGGGTACAAACAAACAAAAAAAAAAATATGAAAATGAAAAAAGTTAAACACACACAAAACAAAATAAAGTAAAACATGCACAACACCCTTTTCCTATTACAAATACCAATCACCACAAAAAAGATAAAAAATAAATAAAGTACGCATATTTGGTATTAATATGTGCGTTATGACCTAGTCTATAAGTCTGTCATGTTATTTAACCCGCAAGATGAACACTGTAAAAAAAGGAAACTAACAATTACAGAATTGTGATTTTTGTTTATTCCATAGCACATGAAAAAGAATACAAAGCGATAAAAAAATTATGTAAGCCCCAAAATGATATCAATAAAAACATCAGTTAATCCTGCAAGAAAGCCCTTACAAAGCACCATTAACAGAAAAATAAAAAAGTTATGGTGATGCAAAAACATGTTTTCATTTTTAAAAAAAAGTGTTCTTATTGTGTAAAAGCAGTAAAATAAATATATACATTTTGGAAAAATTGTATTAATCTGCTGAGTAACATCTTTAAAAATAAAAAGACGCTACTAGAGTTGATGTATTTTGTTCATCCCGTCTCCCAAAATCCTTGGTAAAAGTGATTAAAGCATCATATGAACGGCAAAATGTTGCAAAAAATGAAAACGGCAACTCATCCCGCAAAAAAAAACAAGCCCTTAATCGGTTCCATATACAGAAAGATAAAAAAAAGTTATGGCTATCAGAATATGCCGACATAAAAACGCAATTTTTTTTATAAACGCATTTCCATTATGCAGAAGTAATAAAACATAAAAAACTATAAAAAATGTATATAGTTGTAATTGTACCAACCACATAGTAATGTTATCCTTTCAATATACATTGTAATTGTAAGAGCCCATATAGTAAAGTTATCTTAACATTTATATGGCATGGTGAACATTGAAAAATTGAAACCCAAATAAAAATTTCGGAAATGCTTTTTTTTCCATTCTCACAGTCCAATGCTAAAAAAACAGTGAAAAATAGCTGAGCCCAAAATGCACATTACAACCCTTGATGAGTTCACTGAGAGAAGTGTTGATTCTAAAATGGGACGACTTACGGAAGGTTTCACCTGTACTGGTACTTTGGGGGCTTTGCAAATTCAACATGGCAACCACCAAAATCAAACCAAATAGCACTTCCTCCCTTGTACGCCCTGCCATGTGCCCATACAGTAGTTTACATCCACATATAGGGTATTTCTGTACTTGGAAACAAATATTGAGGGGATTTTTTCCAGCACTTCTTGTGAAAATGAAACATTTTTAGCTAATTCTGCATATTGTTGGAAACAAAAATAATTTTTCATTTTCACAGCCTAAAAAAATGTATGAAACACCCGTAGGTTCAATATACTCACTACACCCCTGGATTTATTTCTCAAGGGCTGTCGTTTCTAAAATGAGGTCTTTTTAGGGGTGTTTGTTAAGTTTTAGACTTAGTGTAGCAGCTTAGGGTGTCCGCAAACCTGAAAGGACACCTACATAATCTTAATGAAAATGAGATCCCAAAATCCAGAAGCTGCTTCTCCTTTTTTGAGGCTAGGGCCACATACGGGATATTTCTTAAACCGACAGAATCAAGGAAACCAATGTTGAGTTGTGTTTCCCTGGTAACATCTACTGCATTTCAGAGAATAATGGATCAAAATTGAAAATCTGCAAAAAAAGTGACGTTTTGAAATTTTACCTCCAGTATGCCTTAATTTCTGTGAAACACCTAGAAGGCTTACAAATGTCCTAAATGCTGTTTAGAATACTTTGATGGGTGCAGTTTTTTAGATGATGTCATTTATGGGGTGTGTGTAACATACAGGCCCCTCAAAGCTCTGTCAGGACTGGGCTGGTCCCTAAAAAATCTGTTTCACAAATTTTCTTGATTATGTGAAAAATTGTTACAAAATTTCTAAGCTCCTTAATGTCATACACAAAATAAAAAGACATTTAGAAAATGATGCCAATGTACAGTAGACATTTAGTAGATGCTAGTTATAAACTATATTGTGTGGTATTATCTGTCTTCCATGGAGACATTATTTTAAATTTAAGGCCTCGTTCACACGGCTTATTTCAGAACGTATTTACAACGGATTTCCGATGTAAATACGTTCTGAAATCAGTTGAAAATCATTGCAAAATAAGTGCCACTAAGTGTGGCATGTATTTGTAACTGATTTCCCGACGAATTCACCATCTACAATCATTGTAGGTGGTGAATCCGTCCGGAAATAATTGACATGTCAATTGTTTTTCCGTCCGGATTGCCGTCGTCAATCCGCGGCGGCAATCCGGAACGGAATTTTGCGTCGTGTGAACGACGAGCCGTATTTTCTATTGAAATCAATAGAAAATAAAGGCTGTGACTTATTTGGACGGATTTGCCGACGGATTGACGATCGTCAATCCGTCGGCAAATCCGTCCGAAATAAGCCGTGTGAACGAGGCCTAACAATTTTACATTTTTCAAAATGTTTACAACATTTTGATATTAGCACAAATAAATTAGGATTTTATGGACCAAAATAGATTACTAGATTACTTTGTCACTACCTCGCCATCAAAGCTCACGGTGGCCCAGAAGATCCACATTACCCAGAGTTCTACGGTATCAGTCCTAACTGATCCAAAGAAACGTGACAGAATAAACTGACCATGGATCCCGCTGATGTGAACCTGCCTGACATCCAGCACATCGCAGCCATAGTAACCTGTCATGGTATTTCATCTGTTACAACGCTTTGCTGAAGCTACAGCCCATTACTGCACGTTAGATGAAGTGACATCCACACCAGAACCTCAACCTGTAGTAGCTCTGCCTTTCATTACCATTATCAGTCCCAGTCCAGAGTTTGTCACCTGGCTCATGGTTCGTTCAGAACTTCTGTACCTGCCTGGCTTATGGTTCTGCCAAAAGCTTCTGTCCCCCCTGGCCCATGGTTCCGCCCAGAGCTTCCGTTTACCCCCTAGTCCAAGAAGTTTTCCGGGATTGGCTAATCATCTCCTCTGTAGACTGTTCTTGGGAATTTGAGGTGGAGGACATAAATATGGCTTTGTACAGCATTTGTACTTGCACAATATACTTGATAAAATTACCACATTACTCTAAGATTAGCTGATAGATTCCTCTGGTCAGAAAAAAAAACATTTATTTCAGCGCTATGAATTTCTGTCATCACATGTATTACTGTGGATATGGCCCGGCCATGGATACATCTGTTTTTTTACAAATTGCTTTTTGATATATTACACTGCGTAAACATTATTGCAGTTAGAAATACTATTGTGCCAAATAAATGATTCTAAGTAATTACAGGTTACAAAAAAGTCTCTTCAATGGGACTTCTTTGACAATGACAATACAAAAAGGCAATTGAATCTAAAATAGAAAAACAAATCATATCTTTACAATGTGATTTACATTGATTGCAGTTATTAATTACAGAAGCAAACCATGAAGTCAAGAGAACAGTTTGAACAGTTCTGTGACAAAGTTATTATTACCATGCGCTGATTAAACCCTAAGGAAGCAACCCGTTTTGGCTTAAGTAATGCAACCTCATTTTTTAAATCTGACATTGTACACTAGAATGACCCTCTAATGTTTTTGCTTATCACACACATTGTAAGATTTTGAGAGCTTTTATCATGACACATTGTACTTAATGGCAAATAATGGTCCCTATATTTTGTGGCTATTTGTGAAAAACACCTAAAACTTTAGTTAATAGTTAAAAAGTAACATTTACTATATGTCTACTAGATGTTGGCGTAATTCGATAACGGTCTTTTTTTAGGATTTCAGAAGCCTTAGCAGCCATTTTTCACATTTTTAGGAAAATTTCACACAGATATTTTTACTGACCTCATCATCAACTACAAAAACCGTCTGACTGCTGTGCTTGCCAAAAAGGGTTTTAACACCAAGTATTAAGTCTTGTTTGCCAGAGGGATCAAATACTTATTTCTCTCAG